>JAAGAY010145836.1:0-33209 GCA_011801015.1 Ardeotis arabs
TTTTTTTTTTTTTTTTTTTTTTTTTTTTTTTTTTTTTTTTTTTTTTTTTTTTTTTTTTGTAACCTCTGCACTAAACTGCCAGTGTAGTTGGAAGTGGGGAATGAATCCATAGTAGTAATGAAATCCTTAGCGCTGTTAGCATACAGATAGAATTGTTTTGCTTGCCAGCCTCTATGAAGTGTGTAAAATTGGTCAATTTTTGCTGATGCTATGTTTGAAATGGGGAGAGGCTTTTTCTTAAACAGTGATATGTAGTGGTGAGGTGGATAGAAACTGCCTCTTGTAGGCATAGAGTAATGTATTGTGAACCACAGTTATGCTTGCCTCCCAGCTGGGACATTTTCCAGTCACCTAAAAAGGGTTAATCTCCAGAACCCTTTAGGGGAGATTCCTCTTCCTACCTCTAGCTGTTGGACATCTGGCAGAAGCTGATTGTCTGGGCTCCTGATACGATCAGTGGAGTGTCAGTGGCACTTCAAGGGCGTGATTCATTCCACCTTTCTTGAATTCTGGTCTCCCTCTGGAATATCTTGGCCCTCTTAATAATAGAGACAATCTGGTTATGACCAACTTTGATTGTCTAACTGTACATGGTTAACATCAAGTGCAAACAGTCCCTCTGCTTCTACCTGTAGTAGTACAACTGGAAGATCAATTTCTACAGCTCGTGTGTATTCATGTTCTTCTGTCGTGTTTATAATTTTGTTCCAAACAGGACAGACCAAGAAATCCAGACATATACCATAGCAGTAATAAATGCACTTTTCCTTAAAGCACCGGATGACAAGAGGCAGGTAAGTTGCTGAGTCTTGTTATATATCCACATACCCTTAGGAAAAGTTTGTCATATCCATACCTGCAGTTGTCCCAGTCACACTTTTCCTACAGTTAATTCAAACTGAAACTTGTTCTGTTGTTCCAAGCTATTATAATACCATTCATTTTAATGGAGCTTCCTCCATCTTGCACCATTATTAGTAGAGATTAAGCATTCTTCTGTGCTTTTTTGGTTCTCTATAACCTCACATGAACCATATTGACTGTGGCTCGCTGTAGTATTTATTGTACTGAACTCTTTGCCAGCACAGCTTGTAAAACCAGGCTTTTTTTGGGGTAAACTGTTTCCTCCCCCCAGATTTTTTTAATAAAAATCACATACCTTTTGAAAACTGCAATATCTTGCCATGTAAGCGTGTCATGACTTTTACAGTATACTATTTTAAGTTAACTTTAGTGCCAGAGATCAGAAGTCTCAAAAGGAAATATTTCAGGATTGCTAGTTGCTGTTAAATGTGGCTGGAATGCAATATGTTATGAAATGGAGAAATTTTATCCATGTTTATCAAGTCATTAGCCTGTGTCAAAACAGATTCTGTAATTTATTTGTTTAACATTTCTGTTACCAGGAACAGTGATGATCGTTCCTGTGGTAACATACTGTGTCCAGAACAAGTTCATTGAGAGCTGCTGATCAGTTCTGACAAGGACTTTCTTTAGATTTATTTACATTTTAAAATGCTGGAGATTGTTTAAACAAGCATCAAAGCCCTAATGGGTAACTTTTCTTTTTTGCTTCAAAAATAGTTTTAAAATTACAAACAGGGGAAAGTAAAACCATAGTTTAATTTAAAAAAAGCAAGCCTTTTTTCCTGTTACTTTTTTCCTTTTTCTTTCAGTAGTCTTCAGTTGTTGAGAGAAGGCAGCACTTAATGAATGAAAATTGGAATAAAAACTTTATTTCGTTTTTGACCTAAATCTATGATAGGTTCTTGTAAGAAAAACAAAAATTTCACTTTTTGCATTTGTAGATAGTCAGTACTGCTTTGTTTTTGTGAAAAGTATGCTTGAGTCATATTTGAAGTTGAGAGACAATGTCAGCTGCAGATAAGACCTTAATAGTTATCAGTGGGCACGTATTCCTGAAGATGACTGTGACAGAGGGTCTTCCCAGCAAGTGAGACTGTATTTCACTGATAACGTAACCATCTCCTGAGGGCTGGCAGTAGACCATGCAGGCTTCACATCACCTGTAGTACCTGCTGTTGTGACACCAAAATGTTAGTTGTGGAGTTTATGATTATTAGAACATAACGACCTGATTTGGGTTGAAGGCTAATAACTATGACACTTGAAGAAAAATTCCTTCATCCTTTATTAACCTATAATAAGTGTTCAGAATCCATTAGATTTCTTTTTAAATCTATCTTGTCGTTAATTAGTAAACCATACAGTGAAGAAGGTAGGTGTCCATTAGCTTTAAGACAGGGATAACTGATATTGTTTTTACTGACATTTGCTGAGTTCTGTCTTTCTAAGACAACAAACTGAGATGATGCAGTCTCATGTAATTATCTGACTGCGGGTCCTCAAAAATTAAGGTTCAACACTGGCCACTGATATGATTAGGAGGGAAAAACTACTCCAAACCCCGTATGACTCTGGGAGCTTTGGCACCCTCCCTGCTGCCATCTTACAGGGACTGATGTGATGTGGATGACTGCACTGCAGTTAAGGAAAGGATTTAAATTGATGCTGGTATCTGAATTCCTTCCCCTCCTTTTTTTTTTGTTCTTTTCTATTTCTGTAATGCAAAAAGCCAAGAGGTTTAAGTTTTCTCTTTTTTTAATGAGGACTCCCTTGTTGCTTTGCTTCCTTTGCTGCTTCAACGATCAAATAATCTAGAGGAACCCAGGTTATTTAAAAAAGAAAAATCTTTATCAGAAAAGAGCTGTGAATTTGAGCATTGAAATAATACTGTGAATCTTTGAAGCACTTTTTTTGAGAGCTGTTTGCATTTTTACAGAGACATGTTGCTGTGGGAAATGAGATGGTAAATTTTGTCAAAAAAATCTTGTTGGAACAATACTTATTTTAGAAGCTCATCAGCTTCTAATAGCCAGATAGCCTTTTTGGAGACAAAGTTGATTTTGTAGCAGTAATCGGTTGTGTAAATGCTTCTTGCTCCTATCAGTTTTTGGTCCAGTGACAAAAAACAATATCCCAATAAAGACTTTTAAAATTACAGGTTTAAGAAAGAAGTGACAAATTTATAATCTTCTCCAAAAAGTAAATTAAAAGAATTCCCATTTTTGTACCTTGAATGCAGAAAAGACTACCTCATATTGTTTACCTGCCCATCTTTTGGCAGGGGATATACTTTCACAAAACCAGACAGTCTGTTCCCTGTAACTTGAAGTATATGATGTGCCTGGCACTCCCCCTACAGCTCACTTGAGCATTTCCAAAAGAGGTGGAAGCAGCTGTATCATTCATTCTTTTGCCATTATGTGCAGTTGAAACCTGCTCAGCCAGAAAACACTTAAAAACTAAATCTGAGTTTCTCTTGTCTTTGGTCCCTTCTTCCTGCATTATCATTGCTGTGTTTCTGTTGCAGCATCCGTTATCTGGTATAAAGAAAACAGTCAACATCCATGACTGCCTCCTGTCTCAAAATGAGAATTAATTTATTTTTGCAAGCAAGTTCTCACTCTTATTTACATTGTCTCTGCAGCCATGTTTCAGTAATACAGCTTTTCATATGTTTTATGTAATAGTCTTAGTTTTCCTCTTTTCTACTTTCTTTTTAGTTATATAAAAATAAACAGTGTGTACTCTGTATTGCTCTTCAGCTCTCATGAAGATGAGCAGGAATTTTTTAGAATTTATTTCTCCTGAACGTGAACAGTATTTTTGATATGGTGCCAACTGCACAGAACCACAGTGCATCCTAAGAATGTCCTTAAGCGTGTGTCAGTGTTGGTGTCATTTGTGGTACTGTATTATGTAAGGCTGTGATATGTGAGCTCTATTTCCAATCAATGATCTACTAGTTCCAAACATTATGGCTTTGTGCACATATAAACAGGGTCTAAATAGCAGTGTGCAGTATGTAATCCAAATCCTTAAATAGTACATTTTGAAAACAAGAATTTAAAAATAATTAAATGATGATGATTACTATAAATTGCATGCATTGCATATGCTAGCATATGTCTACATACACACACATGTATTTCTATATTGATGGAAAAGATCATGGAACTTAAAAATGGGGTATGGACTTGTAGCTATGGTTGAGATTAGACTCTCATGCCTGGTAAATATAAAGTATTCCCTTCTGTGCATTGTAAGATGGTTTGCAGCATAGACAGCTGGGATCAGCTGCTTAAGAATGAAAGTAAAAGCATATTTACCTTGATGGTTACTTCAGGTAGATCTAGAAAGAGAAGTTAGTTTAAGGAAAAATAGTGGACCAATGTCAGCATTGCTACCAAAATACGGGGGAGTAGTATTATTTGCTGTGATGAAACAGTACCAAGTTATAGGCTGATTTATTGAGTGAAAGTTAGTGCACTTGACTTTAAAACAACCAGAATATTAACATAAACAAACACATTGTTTGACTTCTTGTTTTAAAGTCCTGGCTGCCTTCTATTCCATGCTTCCTTCTGTGTTGTTTTGGAGGGAGAAGGTTGTGCTTGAACAAGTGTGTGTAAATGCTCTGGTTTAACCCACAAGAGGTCTGCTCTGGGATCTTTTGTTGCTGGTTTGGGAGCACCAAAGTCCTTTTCATTTTCTTTCCCTCTTTTCTTGTAGTAGAGTAATCTGAGTTTATGACCTCCAAAATAATGCGTACAATCATATAGCTGATAGGCTGCTTCGTTTTATTTATAACACTGCAGAAACTTAAGACTAAAACCTTTTTAGTCAGTGTTCTTCTAGGTGTGGCACTAAAATACCTGCTTCTGGCTATTTTTTTTTTTTCTCTACATCAGGAAATGGCAAACATTTTGGCACAAAAGCAGCTTCGCTCCATTATCTTAACTGTAAGTATATCATTTTCGAAGTTATTTTTCACTAGCGAAGAGAAAAGGTGACTCCAGTTTTGTTGTTCATAGGTTTTATCTTAATATATTGTAAACACACTTGTATTTTGATGTGTTTTGAAGTCTGCAATATACAAGATAAAGGTTTGGTTGTTGAATGCGTTCAAAACTGATTATCAGAAAGGGTATTTTCCTAGTCAAATAAATTGTGATTTCTTAATGAAAATATGATACTGAAAAAAAGACTACTACCTCAAGCATTTTTTTCACAAGGAGAATGTGAACTATTGTGCAGATAAGGAGTCATCTGAAGAATTTATAGCAAGTCCTCTGTATTAAGGTTGGGAGCTGATGACAGCAGAGTAAGCCGCACACGGCTTCCCATCTTGCAAAACTGACCTCTGTGTTTTTCAGTTCTACAGATTACTCTGTCTTGATATAAAGTTGCATACAGTTTGTCACCACTTGCACAAAAGAAGCATGAAATATAGCTCAGAGTGAAGTTAATAAATGTAATATACTTGCATCTGCTGTCATGGAAAATCAGAGGGATTTTGCCTTCCACCTTAGAGTAGGTTACATCTTCAAGGGAACAAGGGCAAATGCTCTTTCTCTGTAATGAGATACAGGACAGTGTAAAACAAACCAAACAACAATCAAACAACTCCTTGCTCTTTCTCATTTGCTGTCATAATTTCAGCGATGCATGCAAAAAGCCAGAATTTGTTTCAGGAAGTGTAATTTTACCCTGCTTCTTTTCGTAAGAAATTTGATATAAGCGTATGGATAACATTCTTAGATGTTCATTTACCATCGTAAAATGCTCCAGTGCCTTTTGGCAGACAGATTCTTTTATTCTCCGTACGACATCAGTTGTATCCATCTCCTACTTGATGACTCTTTCCTGCTATCCGTATAGAACCACTTGGTGTTCTTTGGCACACCAGGGGTTTTTAAATTGTCCATCAATTTGGTATTTGCTTTCTGAATGGGATAATTCTGCATATACGGGGCATTGTATGCTAATGTATTTCTGTATTTCTAAGCAGTATTCTTCATACAGAATGGAGTTGTCTGGTAGAGGTAGGATTGGTGGTGTGGTGTTGACTCCTGCAGCAGTAGCCCTATTATATCACTGTATTCACTGGTTGTGTTTGCAGCCTGAATACTTTTCTACTCAGACAGCTACTCTCTTAAATATTTTCTTAATATACTCTTTTTCTCTGAAGTGACTTCTTAGGTTTATTTATTTATTTATTTATTTATTAATACCACTTCTCAACGTATGCACAGGCTCTGTCTAGTGTCTAGAAGGAAAAAGCTTTGCTACATTGTTATTGTAAAGTCCTGTCCATTAAAGTTACTTGTATGGTACCTAAAACACATACTTGGAGAAAAGGAAACACCTGAGTGCACCTCATGTAATTTTTTGGCAAGATGGCATTCACTGGAATCTCTCTCTCTTTGCAGCATGTTATCAGGGCACAGAGAGCTATCAATAATGAAATGGCACACCAGCTTTATGTTCTGCAAGTACTTACCTTTAACCTTCTGGAAGACAGAATGATGACAAAAATGGATCCACAGGATCAGGTAGGCATCTGGCGTGATCTGGTCAGAATAGGAAGAGGACAACTGCTCATTGCTATGCCTAAAGCTCTTTATGGAGGAAAGACACTGCTAGGAAAGCTTACACGATTCATTCATTCATTCTCTCTCTGTGAAGTTGGGTTATATTTTCTCCTTCTTAGAAGATGTACTGGCTATTGCATTCCTTGTGAAAAAGTACAAAATGGCCAGGCCTTTCTCCTTGGCATATGGTTCCATTAACTGAATTTGGTGTTGTCCTGGGCTAAAACTCCAAGCAGCAGTCCAGCATTTGTTCCTTTGTGTACTTCTCAGAAGCAACAGAGATGTATGGTCCTTCCTAAAAGTACTTCTGTAAAGCAAAAATGAATTTTTAGCTGAAAACTGTCTAACGTGCTGGAGTTGAAGTTAATTTGTGTTAGAATAAACCCCATTTTTGTTACTAGGAACCTATATAGTAGTTATTCATTTATTTATTGCTCACCGTGTCCAAACACCAGCTTTAAAATATTAATGAACAATAGTTCATTGTGAAAAAAGAGACACTTACTCCCCTGGAGATTCAAGTTTAAATATAGAGTCAATGAGCCATAGGGAAGATGTGTTTTGTTTCTTTATTTTTTCTGGCCTTTTTTTAGGCCCTGTTCAAGGAGGAATCTGATTTCATTTTGAAGAGGGAGTTATGTTAAGACTTGCTGATAATTTGTAGAAGAGGAGGTGCGAGAGTGAGATGGTTGTAAATATAGGTAACATCATGCTGTAGGATTTTACCCTTCCTGTTTCTTAATTTTGAGGCAGGAAAGTGTGACTCTCAGTAATGTACACACAGTTACTTAGAGTGTATCTCCATAGAGAGCGACTAACACAGTGTTGTTAGTATTGATGGTAGGATATTTGTCACTGTCTTGAGACATTTCTAGTGATGTGTAAGTGCAGTAATTCCTCTCTTGCCCATTCCAGTGGTAGCAAAAATGGACAGTTACCAAAAGGAATGCAGAGCGCTGAGCCATTTTTAATTCTGCCAGCGAAGTGCTTAAGTACCAGCTTAATTTGAAATGTGTGTGATCTCTTAGCTTCTGTGGTTTCATGCCTGTGGTTAAAATTGCGTAGTTAGTGGCCTTGCTGACATGGGTCCAGCTTCTGTAAGTGAGTGCTTAAGCGTCTGCATGTGAACCCCACAAATGTGAGGACTTTGGAAAATGGGAACCACAAAGGCATTCTTGCTGACTGTCTCTCTGAGTACAAAGTAGGGAATTTAAACAATGAAATGTTGGGCACTGGAGGGAACACGAGTGTTTTGAAGCAGTTTTTGTGCTATTGGTTATTAAAGTGAGAGGTAAATTATTTTAACCAAATTTTTTTAACCTTGTTTTAATGCAGGCTCAACGGGATATCATATTTGAACTCCGAAGAATTGCATTTGATGCAGAATCTGAACCTAACAACAGTAGTGGCAGTATTGAGAAACGCAAATCTATGTATACTCGAGACTATAAAAAACTTGGATTTATTGTGAGTATTTTTGTGTGGCGGTTTTGTGGGTGAGTGCATCTGTTATAGTACATCCTATTCACTTCTCTTACTTGGTCTTCTGGCTATTTCTTACAAGGAAATAGCAGAATTTCTGTGGTAGTGTTTTTTGGAGGGGTGGGGTGGTGTTTTTTGTTTGTTTGGTTTGGTTTTTGCAAATCCTGTTAACTCTTTGTGATTGCTTTAGCAGAAGTTAGGGTTAATTGGAAGAAATAACTATCTGAGGTTGAAGCACCTTGTTTTGCATGACATGCCATAATTAGAATCCAATTTTTAATGGTGTCTTGGATGAACAGGCATTGTCTCATGGATCTTTGTCAGACCTGTAAAGTCATCATACTCTATTAGTAATAATGTGTACTGATGAGCTCAATAAATCCCAGGTAGGACTCTATGGTATTTACTGGTAGGACCTTGTTTTTAGATTGCTCGAAGTCCTTTCGTCTGTGAGTAGGGGATGCAGAATCTCTTGCTCTGACTTAATCAGACCAGTTGGAGTCTGAAACTGTGTTGGGGAACAGGGCATGGTCTGGCTAAATGAATAATGTGTATTTTCCGCCCTCTGGAAACAGAGCATACACACATACACTGCAATCAGTATCTTGATTTATTGTTTACTTTAGGTTAGTATGCAATTTTCTTTCTTCTTAGGTAAAATTGTATGCTTCACATCTTGCATGATTCATTACTTTGCTGTTGGCCTGGCAGATATACGCTGAATATAGTACAGTAGCAGAGTTATAGACAAGGGTGGTTTTAAACACTGTTGGTGCAAGCTGAAGCTTGCCTTGCCGTTTGAGCTCTCCGCTCAGCTCTGTGGTGTAGGGCTGAACATTACCCAGTTCCCTTGTGGTTTTGGGGGCAGACTTTCTAGGTTTTGTTAGTTGTTTTCATTACTGATGAGTGAGGAAAAATTACTGCTGTATCAGTGCTGTTGTATCTGTAACGAGCTGTAAGTAAATAGATGGGAAAGGAAGAACTTGGCATTTTGGGATTTTAAGTTTGATAGTAAAATTAGGGCTTTGAAGAAGCTTTTGAAACTCAGTATGTTGTTTTTTGTTGTCTATGAATCTATTCTCAGTTCCTGTGTGATAGAAGACCATTGCTATCCCAGCTTCTGAGACTGGCAGCCTCTAATAAGATAAGCAGAGGACTTTGTGCCCTCAAGGCTGGAACTAAAAGAAAATGCAGGCCCTGGCTTAAAGACAAATCGGCTGGACGTAGAGCCTCCAGCTTGTAGTAAATGAGAACAGAGATGGAGGTCACTGTCGTAGGAGGAGGAAAAGTAACTTGTGGCAAAGAAAGAAATGGTGACAAACATAAAGGGAACGATGGAATATATTAGTCATGGTGGGCGCTGTATGTACCAAAATTGTGGCATATGGAAGAATCAAAGAAATCAAATTTAAAAAATTGTTCTCTAGTTCAGACTGATTACTTTTGGATATCTGCTACTCACTCTAGTTTTATGAGATGTTGAAGACTTACAGCTCCCACAGCCATCACTGGCACATCTGAAAATCCGGTCTTGCTTTCTTAAAGCTGGAACTAGACTCACCCATTATCTTCATTACTGTCCTTTGATCTGCTCATTGGGAAGCCTACTGAAAACACTCTCAACAGTTGTCAAGGGTAACTGCAGCACTGTTTCTATTTAATTCTGATAGCCTTCCTCAAGGGAATGGGGAGCAAAGTCTAGGAGGGAACTGGGATCAAAGCAATGAAGAAAATGTGGGGAAGGCATACTGTGAGATGAGAAGAAATATGGGGAAGTGAGCTGTGAAAGAAGGACCACAGCAAGGCTCCCAGTGGAAGACAGTTATCCCACGAATGGTGTAATGAGACAATGTACAAATAAAAAAAAGTCAATTGTGAGCTGTGAGGAGAGTCAATTGTGAGCTGCTCTTGTACAGGAGTTTTACTTTGAGCTAAGAGCAAAAGTGACCCTGCGTGTACAACTTTTCTCACAGCTGAAAAGGGATTTAACCTTTCTCACAGAGCTGGGGAAGTAAGCAGGACCTGTTGTGAAGTCTGACTGGTGATGTCAAACCTCACACATGGGCTGAGCTCTGACTGGACTCCAGTTAGCCTGGCTGCCTTCACTCCATCTACTTCTTTTTAATCCATTGTTAAAGTGTCTTTGATGCTTTCATAAACTGCAGGTAGATGGATGCACTAGCAAACTGATCTATGCCTTGAATAATGGGAGGTTTCTTTTTGCCGTGTGTTGGCTGTGTGACGCAAGAGGAAACCCAGCCAATTAAGAGGCTGCTGTCTTCATTCGACTGGTGTTGGTGATCAGGATGCTAGTTTCTTGAACTGATTAAACGTTCTTTCCGAGGGGGAGAGTAAAACCATGTCTAGCCACCAGGTTGTTCCTGGACTGCTTGTCCTCTTCCTAGATGTGAAATGCAGGAATTCTGTTCATTTCTGTCGGCCACATCAAAAAGCTTTGCCCCACTACAAATGTAATGTCAACAAGAGACAAAGTCCAGACATGATTTCAGAAGTTTACAATATCA
Source organism: Ardeotis arabs (assembly GCA_011801015.1). NCBI lineage: Eukaryota > Metazoa > Chordata > Aves > Otidiformes > Otididae > Ardeotis > Ardeotis arabs. The sequence goes on from JAAGAY010145836.1 coordinate 10,466, forward strand.
TTTGTAAAACTACATAATTAGAAACCTACAACCAGTTAAAGAAACCACAAGGCCTTTCCAGATGGTTGTGATGACCCGTGTGAAGTTTATTATAGGCAAAGAGATTTTCAGATGAGACAATCCTTGAGGAGACTTATTAAAATGCTGGTGACTACAACAAAAGATGACTCAGTTAGGAGATCTAAGATATGCTCCACCTGATTGAATTATTTTCTGAGTCAACTGCAAATTAAATAGCCGCCTCTTTTTCTCCCTGCTCTTAAAATTTGTGTTGGCAGGGAAATCCCAACCAACGTTTATCCCTGTCAATTCCTGTAGTGGAAGCAGTGTTTTGTAGACTTTCAAACAATAACATAGTTCAGTGTTAGAGATATTTAAAAGATAAAACTGCCTATATTGGTGATGATAAAATCAGTCCTAAAATTCCTGATCTTTTCAAATGATTTGGTTCTGTAGAGTTCATTGTATATGAAGCTTTCAAAGATTTCTTGCATTTCTGTGAACTTAATTCCCATAACCAAGGCAGGCAATAGATGCAGCTCAGGAAGCTGATATCCTGTATATTTTCATTGTAATTTTTTAAACATCACTGTCATTGAGAAATTATAGTGAATGTGTTTGTTTAAAGTTAGAGGCAGATCTGACTAAATTCTGAAAAACTTAATGTTCTGGTTTTGTTTAGTAAACGGGGGCCTAAGGTGATAGCTTCTGTAGGAAACTGCTAGAAGTCACTCCCCTTTGTTCAGTGGACTCGGCCGGGCCTAGGGCGGACCCACTGCTGGCCAAGGCCAAGCCAATTGGTAGCAGAATGTTCCATGATAACGCCTCTGAGATAACGTATTTAAGAAGGGGGAAACAGAGAAAAAAAAAAAGAAGAGAGAAGATGTGAAGCAGCTGAGGGGGGGCAGAGAGGGGGAGGCGCGAGCCTTGTGGGCCTTGCAGGCCTCACCCTCTGGCCTCCCATCGGGCAGCCGACTGGGCCCAACTAGGCCCAGCCCGGCTGCAAGAAGTGGAGAGGAGATGAGAAGTGAATGAGATGTAAAAAGGATCCTGAGAGGTGTCTGCCAGCCTGTTGTGAGGAATGGCTGCAGACGCCAAGGTCAGTGAAGAAGGAGGGGGAGGAGTAATGCGGCTCCTGGCCAAGATTCCCCTGCAGCCTGTGGTGATGACCATGGTGGAGCAGGTTGTCCCCCTGCAGTCCATGGAGGCCCATGGAGGGGCAGAGATTCACCTGCAGCCCGTGGAGGACCCCACGCCAGAGTAGGTGGAAGCCTGAAGGAGGCTGTGGCCCGTGGAGGGCCCGCACTGGGGCAGCCGTTCTGGAGGGACTGCACCCCGTGGAAGAGATGACCCACGCTGGAGCAGTTTCACGAAGGACTGTGGCCCGTGGGAGGGACCCCATGATGGAGCAGAGGAGGAATGCAAGGTGTTCTTCCCCCGACGATGAAGCAGCGGCATAAAACAACGCGTGATGAAGTGACCGCGACCCCCATTCCTTCTTCCCCCCTGTGCCGCTCAGCGGGGGAAGGTAGTAGAGATAATGTTAAGCCCAGGAAAAGGGAGGGGTGGGGGGAGGTTATCTTGTTCCCTGTCTCATTCTCCTGCTAGCTTTAGAAATAAATGAGTATTTTTTTTTTTTTTTTTCCCCAAGTCAAGTCTGTTTTGCCCATAACGGTGACTTTAAGGATTTCTCCCCGTCCTTATCTCAAACCTTGAGCCGTTTTTTTCCTTATATCATCTCCCCCTATTCTCTCGGAGGGTGGGGGGAGTGAGAGAGAGACTGCGTAGTCTGGTCCCGATTGGGGCTGAACTACAACACTTAAATAGGTTAACAAGTTGGGGGAAAAAAAAATCCCAGTTTTTCTTAAGTTTGCAGTCTGTAGAGCTTCTGGGTTTTTTTGTGTAACTTTCTTCAGTAGAATATAAATGATTTTGAAGAGTGCAAAAAGTCAACATGGAAAGTGATTTCATAATTCTGCCGTGGCACACTGGAATTGTAGTGTAGCAAAATAAAATGTGGGCTAGTGCAGGACATACAAAGTCAGGAAGGAGCTGTCTGATAAAAGGTGACAATTAAAAGGGAAATAGAGAATCATGGGATGTTCTTCAAAAGCAGGCATGAGCTTGACTTTGAAGATATTAGTGGTGGTGACATAAAAGACTGAAGATATGCTGATTAAATCTTCTGATGAAACAAATTTGGGAGGCATTAATGAAAGAATGACTATATCATTCACAAATTGGATGACCTTTTGGATTAGAGAAATAGAAACGTAAATTTAATCAGTGATAAAAAAGTGCAGTGGGGCTCATATAGGACCGCTGGCAAGAATTTCTTCTGTAGGCAAATGCCTAATCGATAAGAAAAGATAAGAGAGATTGTGCAATGTAGCCATAAAAAAGTCAAATGTTAAGCTGGGATATATCTGGAAAGATATTTTCAGGGCACCTAAACTGTTAAGGCCATTTTCTAAATTTCTGAGACATCATCTAGAACACTGTATAATTTCAGTTACTTATGCAGTGACTTGTGGACTAGCTGAATGTAGGATGAGTGTGGAGGGCGAGGCTTGTGTAGTGATGAGGGAGATGTCTTACAGGAGGTGACTTTAAAAGGTTGGCTTGTTTAGCCTACCAGGCTGAAGGCTGTGGAAATATTGAGTGTGTGAATGCTGAAAGGAAGGAAGTCATGTTGGCTGGATGGTCGCACTGAAAAGAGTTATGGTCAATGGCTTGATGTCCAAGTGGAGATTAATGACGAGTGGGATTCCTCAGGGGTCAGTATTGGGACCAGCACTCTTTAAGGTCTTTGTCGGTGACACGTACAGGGGCAGTTGAGTGCCCCCTCAGCAAGTTTACTGATGACACCAAGCTGTGTGGTGCGGTCAACATGCTGGAGGGAAGGGATGCCATCCCGAGAGACCTTGACAGGCTGGAGAGGTGGGCCTGTGCAAACCTCATGAAGTTCAACCAGGCCAAGTGTAAGGTCCTGCACGTGGGTTGAGCAATCCTGGGCACAAATACAGGCTGGGTGGAGAATGGATTGTGAGCAACCCTGATAAGAAGGACTTGGAAGTGCTGGTGGGTCAGCAGCTCAACATGTGCACTTGCAGCCCAGAAAGCAAACTGCACTCTGCATCAAAAGAAGTGTGGCCAGCAGGTCAAGGGAGGTGATTCTGCCCCTGTACTCCCGCTCTTGTGAGACCCTGGAGTACTGCATCCAGCTCTGGAGCCCTCAACGTAAGAAGGACATCAACCTGTTGGATCGAGTCCAGAGAAGGACCACAAAGGTGAACGGCGTGCTGGAGCACCTCTTCTATTAGGACAGGCTGAGAGAGCTGGGGCTGTTCAGCCTGCAGACGGGAAGGCTCCAGGGAGACGTTATTGTGACCTTTTGATATTTAAAGGGGGCTTATAAAGAAACATGGGGACAAACTTTTTAGCAGGGCCTGTTGTGATAGGGGAAGGGTTAAGGATTTTGAAAGAATATAGATTTAAATTAGACATAATGAAGAAATTTTTCACAATGAGAGTTGTAGAACACTGGAACAGGTTGCGCAGAGAGGTGGTGGATGCCACATTCCTGGAAACATTCAAGGCCAGGTTGGAGTGGGCTCTGAGCAACCTGATCTGGTTGGAGCTGTCCCTGCTCCTTGCAGGGGGGTTGGACTAGATGACCTTTTGAAGGTCCCTTCTAAACTATACTGTGGTTCTGTATGTAAGCTAAAAGGCAGTGATGACAATTGGTTTATGGAAAAGATTTAAAATTGGAATGATGGGGACAAAATTAATTACAGTGATGTTAATGTTAATGACAATTACAATTAAGTAATTGACCGTGGTGGAGCCAGGAAACAAAACATATGAGACCTATATGGAGGAAAAAAAAAAAAAAAAAAAAAAAAAAAGCAGGGTGGCTTGGGGAAGTCTGAAGATAGACATGAATAATTACATGGATAATGACTTAAATGACGGCATAGCTGATTTCTTAGATATTACAAAAACTTTCTAATATGAGGAGGAGCAGCACCAGAATAGATAGTTTGGAGGATGTGTCATGTAGAGATCTCTCAAAAAAACCTTAAAAAATAGATGAGAGTAACTAAAGCATGCCTTAGGTAGAACGTATACCTGATGAGCTTCTGAGATTTCTTCCAGACTTCTTTTTTTCTCTTGTTCATGTCCTAGATGAGCAGCTATGTTGTTTTATCTTTTGCTCTTATTCTTGTTTTATCTTTTGCTCTTATTCAAAGATCTCTTGTTTCATGGCATAATATCCAAGTAGTGCTTTGAAGATAAAAACTATTCAATGTTCTCATGAGTTCTCCTGTGGTGCTTGTCATTGTCTCTTTGAGTAGTTCATTAGCTGAAGTCTAGGGATTGTGTTGCTCACTTAGAGATGAAGGAACTGTTTGGTTCCCCCCCCCCCGCCCCTTGACACTTTCTGCTTTCCTCAATGAGTGATTTCTCTTACACCTGTGTGAGTTACTGTCTGCAGAGCTGAGGCATTTGGAAAATGAAGAACATACAGTTAGTGACTCTTGCACGTTACAGTCCCCTTCTTGTCTCTAGACATAACTTTATCACTAGGCCAAGTCTGGCTGTCTTAACTGAGAGGTTTGGCCTGGAGTTTAGGTTGTCTCTGTTCCACCAGCAAATGGGAAGTTCTTGTTGGGATATTGCCTTTGCAGACATGAACCATCTATGTGTCAGAGTGACTGTAGTGAGTTTTGTTCTTCCCCCCCACCAGAACAGGTGAAACTTAGTCATTCACTGTATGGAATGGAGAGTTCTTAGGTTGCTGTGGCCAAGAATAACTTAAGACAAAGTCAGTCTGCGTTTTCCCTTGCCTCCCTCTCTCCACCTCCTCCTCCCACCCTGTTCCTCAATCAGTATAAAGCCTGCTTAGTCAGCTGACTCTCGTTTCCAGCCTTTGCACTGAAAGTTGTCAGGACTTTCTAAAGACAAAGCCAAATTGCATTTTCCTGTGTTTTATTTTCAGAAATGGATGGACTGGGTTTAGCTACAGTGGTCCAAAGATCAACGTTTGCCTCAGCATGGAAAATTTCAGTTGCCGTGATAAGTGCTGTCCAAGCTTATTAACAGCTGAGAACAGGATCTAATAATGGGAAGTGTTGGGCAACCATAATAAGTCAGCACTAAAAGACCCACCTCTAACTGACCTATGGACAAAACACTTTCCTTTTCATTTTTTTTTTTTATGTAAAGTGGTAGATTCTGACTTGAATAGCTCAACCATAGTTAGAATCATTTTTTGTTCTAAAGATATGGTGTTACTTTTTGCTTATTATTTTGGGCTCTGAAATAGTTGTCTCCTAGTTTTGAAGAATTTAACTTAAACTGTTAACTTATAGTCACCTAATACTAATGATAAATTATATGATCACAGATTTGAGACATGAATTTACTTGGAATGGTGTATGTGTGTATTAAAAGAAAGTTCAGACTTCTGTTGATAGAAAGTCTGTAGATAAATACTTATGTGATAATCATTCAGCCTTTATTACTGACTTTGATAGAAAGAAGTAGAGAGTCAGAGTGAAAACACACAGTGAAAGGGCAGTACACAGTTCTAGGTAATTTGCGTGCTCGGTGGTAGTCAGTTAAGCAGTAGATTGATATTGGCTCTAAAAAGGAAAAACTGAGCAAGACTAGGGTGAAGTTGAGATGCCGTGCCCTGCAGGAGTATTAATAGTCCTTAAATTCTTTGGAGTTACTAATGTCAGCTAGATCTCTGAAACCCCTTTGTTCCAGCTGGTCATCTGGACTAAGGGAGGGTGAGAGGGAGATGGGCAGAAGCAGACCCACTGTGATGCTTTTCTTAGCTATTCTTGTGGACAGCCTGAGGATGGTCATCCTTTTCCGTCCTAAGAAAGGAAAGCCTGAGTGTTTGAAGCCTTACAACCTTATGAGTTGTAGGACTGGGAAAGCCCTGAACAGAAAGCTTGAAGTTTTGTGATTCGGGGACTAAAATCTGGAACTGGTGTTAAATGCTGAAAAACTCATCAAAAAGGTCTTGAAATGGTCATTTTCAGTTGTTCTGTTCACAGCTCTCTGTTTCCTTCTCTTGATGACATTCTGCAGTTCTGGGAAGAGTTGCATTGTTTATCCTTTGCAGGAACTTTTCAACTATAATAAAAGTAATGCTTTCTTACATTCACAGTCTCTTGTTAGCTTTGGCAGTGGCAGAAGAACATTTTTAGAATGATACTGTCTGTGTGCCAATCTAGATCTGATCTCTTTTTGAATTTTAAATTGGTGTGATTTAATCATTGGCTTAATGATAGAACAGTATAGATGACAGGCTGTCTGTACCACTGAAAATGATTTGTAGTTTTCCATCCTCCTCCACTCTCTCTACTCCCACACCTCTCTTTCCCTATCTGCTATTTCAAAGCTTGTGAAATCACTTGTTGCTGGAAAAATAATAAGCTTAGAAGATTTCCTTTTGCTGAGCTATTCAGATATGCAGTAGCTGAGGCTGCTTTGCTGCAAGACAGAAGTGCCTGACTCTCAGTTTAGTTGCCATATTTCTGTATGTACCAATGGCCCACTTTAATTGATGACAACATATTTTACTTTAATGATAGCTAATAGTTAAGCACCATGCAGCAGTGCAGAAACCATGTCTAATGGCACTCCACCAGAAAGGAGATTTTGCTTCTCACTTTTTGTTGAGGTACATGGTTCAAAGATTTGAGTGTTCTTTTATTTAACAGAATAAGAATCGCACATGCTAGGAAGAGAAAAAATACATGGTCTGCCCTTTGCCACTGAAATTCTTTTAATATTGAACCAATGAGATAAGACAGGAATGTGTACAGCATTTATTCTCTCATTTTTAGCCTATGACCACAAGAGGTTGCTCTTCTCCATTGTTTGCAAGCATCATTCTCCATTCTGTCATTCAGTTTTGAAACTGAATCTTTTCAGTGGATATTTTAGAAATAAGCTATTGCTGATTTATCTCTCAGGGTAAGCTTAGGAAGGTGAAAACTAATCATACATACTTGTAGGTGTTATGAGAGTTGTAGTTGTATAGTGACTTACTTGCAGTGTTTGATCACCATTTAATTGAAAAGACGTAATTAGAAATTCATATAACCGTATTTGCTTTCTTAAACACTATTTGGAAGTACTTCAGACAAAACAGAAATTGAGGACCAGTCCTGTCATTCCTGTTTTCAGAGAGTAACATTTATCTGTATAATCCTATTGCTGTGTGTAGGAATATCACATGAACAAGATCTGATCACTGGGAATAAGAGCCCAGGACCTATCTAACATTGATCTTAAACCAATGAAAACATCTTAAACCAATGAAAACATCTAAACTGATGTAAATGTTTGAAATGCTTTTGTATTTTATGAATATTGTCTGTCTCAGAAGTGCAGCACCACCTTGTACTAGAAGAGCAGCAAAGTTTAATGTTTTTAGGAAAAGCCAGAAATAAGAGTCTTTGAAACCTTAATTCATTCCCTTCCCTCCTTGTCACATTTAATTACATGCATGTGCAGTGTTTCTTCTGTCTGCCTCTGCTCTTCTCCTCCTTTACACTTTGCTTTGCATTTCTGCCGTGGTCTTTCTCTCTTGTTCAGCCCCAGGCTGATAATTGTTGCACTCCTTCCCTTCTTGGTTTCTGCTCTACTACTCTTCCTCTCCTCCTTCTTCCTCCAAGCTGTCCCACTCCCAAATGCCTGACTTTGACCCTTTCCTCACACTGTTGCTATGCGCCCTTCTACTCAGCTTCTTTTTGCACCCCACTCCTGCTTTCTAGTCGTTGCATTTTTCTCTCAGCCTTGGAGATGAGGCCAAGGAATGCTCAGGACAGGCAACATATTCAGAAAAAACTGTGTGCTCCATAGAGACTTGTTAAGTTCAGTTTCTCCTAAGTTTTAATGAAGTGGCCAAAGGTAGCCTACATTTCAGAAGAATGTCAAGACTGACACAAGAGGAAACCTTTACTAAACTTGAAGGTTTTTTTGCATGGCATGAGTGAGCTGGAGTTTCTTGACAAAATAGTTGTGTAAAAAATAGATTTAATACAGTTCTTAATAAAATATTCCAGAAAATTACTAAATAATTTGCTAAAACTTACAAAGGTATTTGAGTGTTAAGGAAGATAACAGGCATTCTATCTAAACAGTTAAAATAGCTGTAAAGTATCAGAAGCAAAAGAAAGTCTAGGACTGGAAAGTGTCAGACAACATGACCTGTGGATGGCATGAGCAGTTTTACTTGCAATTTACACATCTTTCTCAAGTTTCCATTTGGTTTTGACATCTTGCTTCCCTAATGTTTCTGCGAGCTTTGCTACTTGATACCTCTCTAGCTGAACAACCACTAGTAGAGGCACTGAAATGTGTTAGAAAAGTAAAGAAAATATGTGAAGTACAAGAAAAGAAAACCAGAATGGAAGAGTAAAGCAATATAAATTGACTGATAATGATACCGGAGATGTAACTAAGGGTTTTACTAGTCTATACTGGCATTTGGAGGAGCCACAATCAGTAAGCCCACTTGTTAAGTTTACAGTTAAATTTCATGAACCTATACAAAGATAATTCAGTCTGAAAGGGATTTTTAAGGAGTTCCTATTTTTTAGAAAGTCTCCATTTCACTTCTTGAAAAACAAAGGAGTATTTTGATTTTACTAGCCTAATATTTTAGATTATTTTACAGTATGCAGCTCCACATTGCAGCATCACAGAATGTTTTCTAAGTGAATACTTGCATCTTCTTTCAACAATAGTACTGAATGTCTGTCAGGGTTGTTTTTCTTTAATACTGTAATAGTCACCTGAAGATATAAATCCTTGATTTACTGTATTTACATGGCTTGACATTATTTGGAGTTGTTATTCTAAAAGAAAGCTGCTACCTAATTTGTAGTCTCACACAGCAGAGGGCACTCGCATTGAACCAGATGTTTGTTGTTCACAAAAGTTGTTCAGCAGCTCACTTGCATGGGCACAGAATAATTTCAGCCTTAGAAATAGTAGGGATTGCTGTTCTAGGCTGTAAATTCCCATTTCTTGGTTGAATGACACCAGATGTTTCATGTTTAGGCTAAATGATGCCTCTGGGGGCAATAAAAATTTACTTAAGTTGGCTTGCACGTTACAGTTTGTTATAAAGCACACTGTAAGTAGAATTTCTTTTTGATCTGGCATTTAATGATGAGATTTTTTTTCCCCTCTGAAATACTGGTTTGTGCCTGTGTCTCAGTGTTTATCAGCCTTGTGTAGGCTCTGTGGCAGGGACACTTTCTTGCAAGCTGGACTTTTTTTTTCCCCAGCAGTTTCTGCAAATCTGTAAAAAATGAGATCTGTAAACATAGTTTAAGATCTCATCAGAAAAACTTACGTTTGATTGCCAACTCAGGGCCATGTTCTGCAAATGTGAGCAATAGCAGCAAAACATCAATGAGAGGCAGAAATAGGGAAATCATTGAGGTGCCACACTGTTTGCTCTGTGCTGTTAGGAGCCCATAGATGTGTGACCTACTGCCTTCTTTCCCGTAAGCGTACTTTTAAGTTAACTATTTGCCATAAGCGTGGGTAGGTGCCTGTTGAGCACAAGCAGGGGAACAGCTTGGTTGCCCTTCCATGCATGTGAGTGGGGCAGAGCTGGTGAGGATGGCTTGGGGTGCTACCCGCCTCCCCTCCAAGGGAGATGGGCACTCTCCTCTGGCTGCAGGGGCAGATGTTGTCAGGTGGCTCCGTAGCTTCTCAGCCAAGTGTGATTGCTGTGTGGAATAAATACTGAAGAATGAGGAAAAAATGAGATGAGTTTTGAAAACCATGAATTGATCAGTAGATCCAGACAAGGATAATGCATTTTTTCTTCATCATCAGATTGTTGTCTGCTGACCCTGAGTGCTAACAGAGGGATGCAAGAGAATTACTGCTGTTTGGAGGCATGGGGTTTTACATGGCTGGGAGAAAACCTGAGAAAACTTTATTTTATTAACAAAAATTGGTCAGTTGTAACCGGGGAAAAGCTGACCTTATGACATGTGCAGTGGATGATATCTGTGTATTAGAGGAGCTACTGAGTTTATGTAAAAACTTGGTACTGTTGATCTGAGCCAATAATTGCACTGAAAGAGGCGCCTGGGTCAGGTGCATCGTTATAGTGACCAGTAACTGCAGCCAGCAAGTCCACAGGTTAAAGCTGCTGTTCTTGTTTACCATGCAGCTGCCTGTGATTTACCAGGATTGTTTGTCAACGACTAAGGGCATCTAACAGTTTGTACATTGTTAAAATGAATGAGCCAGCCTTTTACTGTATATTGCTGAATTCCTCTTAGCTTTAGCCCTTCCAGAGGAGAACATATTTAAAATAATAAAAAATAACAAAAATTCCCATTTTGATAGACTACCAACCTTCTTTGACCTTTCAGTATCACTTTAAGAATGAAGTTAAAACTAATTAGAATGAAATATCTGTAGTTAGTTGTCTGTGGGAATAAACTGGCTCTGTGTAATCTCAATCTTTTTGTGTTTTGATTTTTTAATACTTTATTTGATTGTTTTGTATTTATTATAAATATTAGTTGGAGGAATCATCCTTTAAATCAGTTTCTTAACGACAGGATAAGTTCTGTTATTTTGTAAAGGGAAGATAAAATGGTTTTTATATTTTTATACTTTTCCAATACTTTTAATTGTGAAATTATAAAATAAAAATCCTAAACTCCTTGTGATTTAAAAAGCTATGCCTCTTTTAAAGAAAACTCACTAACAAATGTAAATGTGCTAATGGAAAATTAGGGGCAATGGAGCATTACATTTGTGGCATATGTTTTTTTTATATACTATCTGTGATTTCACTGTATTGTTTCCTTGTTTGCTGCTTATTTACTATGTGCATTCTAGTTATAAACTCGTGGGGGCAGGCAAGCTCCATGGGTTTGGATGTAGGAGGGCCGAGTAGTTTGTTTCCAGTGTATTGTAACAACAGAGTTCTTTTACTGCTAATTGTTTTCTGACCCCTTCTCTTAGAGATGGATCTCAGAATTCTCTCTCTGGATATTATGTACTGCACATGCCTCAGAATACAAAAAAAAAAAAGATGATGAAGAAACAGATTTGGCTGTAGAGCTAGTAATTTCATATGTGAGGACGTACATCCAAAGGTAGCTAAAATATCATAGATGTTGACAGTTCCTTTACTGTGGATTAGGTTTTAGCTTGTCCTCTGTGGTTACTGGAAGCTTGACCTGGTCACAAGTAATAAAAGAAGTAGCAGTGTGTGAACCACAGAGCTCTGTGGTGGCAGCAGGCTTTTTTTACCTAGGACTGTGGGTCTGTACACCCAGCCACAGATGACATTTCAGCTCAGATCCCTGGTTTTAAATTTTGACAGCTGTTGATCTGGCTAGATTCACATGGCTGATTCATTTTGAAGTGGAGTTTTCTCAAGACACAGGGCTGATTTCTCTGTTTTTTATTTGAACTGAATACAGCCTGGCTGTTCCCTTTTGCACGTGACAGCCATTTTAGCTAACTTTCTTGAAAAAGAAAAATGGGAAGCTTTTCTACAGAAATACCTAAGAGGAGAGCAAGATCTATCCCACCTTACCTTTGGGATACTTGGCACTGGGTTTAGGTTCCTTGCAAAGCTCACTGTTCTCAAAGCAGCGTGGCTTTGTAAGGATGCAGGGATGTCCCCAGCCACTGCAATTGTCATTATTAATGAAGTTCCAAGGGAAGTATTGCTCACTGCAGTCGTCTTGTTCTGTGGTTGCACCATGCCTACCGTAGTAGGTAAGCATCACATCCTTTACTGGAGCTGAAAGTTGTTACAGCAGGAAGGATCCCATTGGGAGTTTCACTCAAGTCTTCTGAGTGATGACACATGGGAGAGGCAACTGCAGCAGTTAAGTGAGATGCTTCATACGTGGGTTCCCTGTAGATACACATCCTGGGGAAAATTCTAATTATTATTTTTGCCCTGATTTACACTAAGTCTGAACTAATTTACACATCTGATAAGATTCAGGTAGATTTTGATTCTGCCGTGTCAGATTTCCATCCAGTTGCAAACATTTAATCTGTGTGTAATTTACAATATTGAAGTTTAGATGGATTAATTTTTTTTGGCTTACTGTTCCTACTAGCGCTTTTCACAGTGATTTCTCACATTTGGTCACTATCTTCTTGCTAGCTTGATAATTATTCTGCTGAGCAGGATGAGAATTCGTACCTTAGATCCTATCTATGTAAAAAAGGCAGACTGCTTTAATGACATGAGTAAAATTAAACCGGTCGATCTCCTGACACATTCCAAGGTGACAAAAAGGGTGTATAATTATAATGCTTTTTAAGCAGGGGATATTCCAGTTTATCCTGATGTACTTCTTGACTGCTGTAGTTCAAACAACACAAAAATTGTTTGCTGGTCAGGACATGGGTAATATACTTCCATCATTATTTTGGAAGAGCTGGAGCTGTCTGAAAAGCTGTAGCCCTTGGTTGCTCTTGAGCTGCCCTGGCTGGAGGGATACCTGCCTCGCACCCTTTCAGTTGAGCCCCCAGAATGTCTCCTCAGAATGGTCCTTAATTCCCTGCAGTGAAAGCCATCTGGATTGATTAGCTGACTCTTTGTTCAGCAGCAGTTTCATTTAAAGTGGACTGACTTTGCCCAGAAGTGTGGGACCGGAAATCTGACAGAGTCTGCTGACAGGGATGTTAATGAATTGGTAATATCAAGTGTGGAGCAGTAGTAAACTAGTATGGCTTTTAATTTCTCAGCCCAGTCTAGCTAGATATGGGAGTTGATGTTTGATTGTTTATTCAGTTATTCTGTAAACTTAGCAGATGTTGGGAGATATCTTGTAGTAATTTCCCACCTGAAAAAAATGTAATTGAAATTACTATGTCCTGTTGATTAATTTTAGATATCCCTGAGAGAGCATGTGACCTGTTACTGCTTGATAGCTTCATTTACCCCAAAAATATTACATCAATAATAAGAAGTCAGCAATCTGTGAAGTGCTAAACATGTATCCAACTTTAAAGCCTATCCTTGTTAACTAAATAAAATCTGAAAGGTGGTTCATAGTTCTCATGCTTTGTGGACAAGGTGTGATCACTCTAAGTTACAGCACTCATTTTGGATTCTTTTAGGCTTTCAAACTATTGGCAGTCCTTAGGGCTTAAGATCTTGGAATCCAAAGCATGAACTCCATATTAACTGTGAAGCTGTAATGTATAGGCACGTGTGAAATACAAAGAATTATGCAAAAGCTTTATGTCTTTCTGTACAACATGTAATTTATTCATGGCTGAAAATATACTGTGCTTGTCTTTTGACATGCCTTCTTATGTTTTATCTGATGATTTTAGCTGATTTAATTACGACATTGTAGCATTGACAGTTTTGCAGTTCTGATCATCGTAGCATCCATTCATGACTGGGACAGATTTCTGGTGTGACTTATGTAGACCTCTGTGATGCTTTACATTAAGTTATGTAGTAGCTTAGTGAATCAAGGAAATATGGTAGTCAAATTATGATTTTAAATTTTTTTTTTTATCAGGCAAATTATGTGCAGATTATGCTTATGATTTCTTTGCTATTGAGAAGGTCAGTTCTATACTGGTGGGTTCAAACTTGATCCAGAAAGCCTGTTGCTTAATATGTTACGTAGATTGGAGTGATTTTTATACTTGAAGAGAACATTTGCAGTCTACTAATACATATTGCAAAGCTGTCATTTAAAAAAAAAGTTAAGCAGGTAGAAATTGCCAAATATTTGCTGAAACACAAACTTGGGAAAAATTGTAAATATGTTAGTTAAAGGAAAGACTGCCATTGTTGTATGCAAATATAATTTGTAAATCTTTATGAAAACTGTATCCAGTAGAAATATACTGGAGTTCTTTATGTGTGGTGGGGTAGTGGGCATGTGGTTTAAATGACGTGCTCTTAAAGTATCTTAAAAGGTTTTCTGCATGCTCTTTCAAAGATACGACAGTTGCTGAGCTTGGATGCTTCTGACTTGAGGTAGACAGTGATTTTTGTTTTTGTTATTTTTTTTAAATTCAGGGATTCTCCAGATACATTTTCACTTTATCATAGAGTTTGGTTGGAAAATTTAAAAAAAAAAAGAGTCTTTGGAAGAAAAAAAAGTACATTTGCGTATTTAAAGAGTTATCAAGGGAAAAACAAATCTGTTTGTTAGTTCTTGCTTTTGTTGAATACATAGAGGTTGAGAATTCCCAAGTCACTGTTATATTTCATTAAATTGGATGGTGAAAGTTGTGTGCATCATCATCTCTTTGAATACGGTGCTGTTAAATAAAAAGACAAGATTACTTCCTCATTAAGAATTTTAGCTGATGACGTCTTTGCAAATGGTTTTTTTTTTTTTTAAATGTAGCATTTTTTCGTATTTGTAGTTCTTGTGTAAATGAACAGATGGGAACATTTTGCACGTAAAACTTCAGGATTATTTCGGGAAGGGGCAAATGGTAAGGTTGTGTGCTCATTGATACTTCCAAACTAAGTTTATCAATTCATAATTCACTGTGAATGTCACTTAAAAAGTTCCACCCTCCTGGTCTAGAGTTCTTAGGGACAAACACTCCTGTACTGTGATTTCCTCATTTGACCTAGAGAAGGTTTTCACATAGGTGCTGTAGCACCAGGTGATTGGTTTCCTTCCTAGCCCGTAGAACTCTGGTTTAGATTTAAAAGATGGAAGAAAATGAGTAAGTGCAAGTAATTGAAGATGGGAGAAAGTGATTACTGTCCTTGGCACTATCTTCATAGATAGCTCGTTCCTTTTTTCTGTAGAAAAAAATACAACCTGTTTTGAGAGGGTTCATTTTAGATCAACACCATTTCAATTAGACTCTTCCTTTTCAGATGTTCTGAAGTTCTTCTGTCATCAGTTCTTTTACAGTCCTAATACCTCCCTGGGAACTTCTGTAGTGTGTTTGTCATACAAACCTATGGAAGTGAGGTGTACAGAACAGCATTTCATCTGAACTACTTTGGAGCTGGGAAAACAGAAGTTTGCTCTTAGGTGTAGAACAGCTGTTACTGGGTCTAGAACCTACTGCAAGCAGTTTTCAGGTCAAACTAGCATGGCATGGCAATTGATTTATGTGGTTGAACATCACACTCATGCAAAACCTGTGATAGGATGTCAGTATCTGTCAAGACACAAATAAAAAGTTTGTACCTTAATAGGCTGGAAATGCAGGGAAATAAATGGTTTCTGTGCTTCAGCATATTCAAGTGGAAGATACTGTCGGTAGTAATAATCCAACTGTGCTTATTCCATTAGCAGTTATCTACAGACAGTACATCATTACTGTGATTAGGTATCTCAGTGCGAGGACACATTCTTACAACTGAAATGTATACATCCCTCAGAGATTGCCTTGGGAGACAAAAGTAAGACAGTCCATTCCGGACAGAGAAGAAAGCTTTACACATCTAGGACTGCATGAGAATGCTAGGTTATTTGAATAGAATTACTGCAATGGAATTTATCCAGAATAGCTGTAATCTTGTGAAACATGCCATGTGATTTTTTTTTTTGTTTTGTTTGTTTTTTTTTTTTTTTAATGGCATATGCAGATATGATTCTGGGTTTACATCTTATTCAAAAGAATTAATTTTCATTTCCACAGTACCCTACTGAGCTGGCTAACAAATTCTTAATGGTATGTTAACATATATGGTATAAGAGGACAAGCTGTTAAATACTGCTCATAGACTGAAGCTGAAAGATGCATAGATATTAGTCAGTCTAGTGGAAAAAAATAAAAAAATTATCTGAAAAATTGGAGATAACAAATCTGTTCCATTTGTATTTCTGACTCTTGGCTTTTTATAAAGAAAAAAATGCAATAGACTTCTTACTAAACAGATGCAACTAATATGCCTGAAGCGTTGTGTCCTATATATTTAATAAATTATGTTGTAGGTGGGGGTGTTTGCATACTTCTGAATTATTCACTACAGCATTTTAGATAATTCAGCCTTTTATCTCATTTCTAAACCCACTCTCAGTAAGTTAATATTTCAACCACAAACATTCAACATGTTAAGAAAAGGATGACTTTAGGGGGAGGGAGGAAGAAGGAAGAGAACAAAGCAGCTGGCATTCCTTTTGAATTTGAAGAATAATAGAAGATAATGCATTGCCTCACACATGCCAGAATTGTCTTGTGGATCCTCAGCTATTATCAGCTGGCTTATCTCCAGTTATTTGACTTAACAGAGCTGATGATCAAGCCCTGGTTATCCTGGGATCCAAAGTGACAGAAACTTTTGAAACAAACAACTGAAAATAAGTGGGTTTATGGACTTAACTGGGAGAAAAAGTAGTAAGTGATGGAGAGATGACTCTTCTGATTGAACATAGAACTAGTAGTGATGGTAAGAGATGAAATGAGTCATGCTTACTGAATGTGGTGAGATTTCTCATGCCCCCACTGTTTTTTGTTGACATTTCTATGTAACTGGAGATGTAGAATGGGATTAAGGAGAGAACTATTCAAGCAACAGTAGGTCAGCCTTTTTATTTCAGTGTCCAGCTTCTTTTTTTAACATTGTTTGTAAATATCAGTGAAATGAGTGCTAATATTTTAATAGCTGGAGAAAGGTAGCTGAGACTTGATACTCTCTGCTTGGTGGGTATTTATCCAAGTATACTCTCCCTGTCCTGTAGCTTAGGGGTAGAGAGAATACCCGCAGCCCTGTGCTGAGATTCTGCTTGCAGAAGGCATTGTAGAACTGGTGCTGCGTGGTTTCCTGTTCACAGCCTCCCAACAGCTTTCCCAAGGAAATGTGGCTAAGTGATGTACAGTTCCCCAGGAATTGTACTTTATGCCCAAAATGAAGGTGGTTTCAAATGCATAGAAGGTCCTGCTAAGATGTTCATGCTGGGTTTGAAGGGAGGGGGACATTTGTCTGTCTGCCAGACCCAGCCTGTCAAAAAATGCGCTTTCTGGAATGATTGAAAATGTCAGGGAGGGAAGATTTCTCTTTCCAGAAGCTGGAGTCTGTTGGGCTTACAATCTGTGTAAAACACTATTGTGATTTTGAATGTTCTGACTGATAAATATATCACATGTGGTAGGCTGAGTTGGGGAAATAGCTACAAAGAACTTCTGTTAATCATTCAGTTGAACAGGTGAAAGTTTAAAAAAAAAAGTTTTTAAAAGATGAGTTTTTGGAAAGCTCAACTCTGTAAGCCTTTGCTTTCCCACTCTAAAATCTAGGATTTCAGACATCGTCTTGATTCACTCTTGCAAAATGATGAGCCTATGATTGCATTGCTTGTACATCAGTTCTCCTAAGCTGGAGATGTAAAAATGGACAAATGGTGCATGCTGTCTTCATCCCAAAATCTTTCTCTGCTTTTAAAATGGGAGCAGCCATATTGATGTGAAATTTTCGCTTTCTAGTATTTCTAGTCTTTCACGTGACTATGAATTATTAACTGGCTAAAACCAACCTGTCGTACGTCTAACGGTAAGACAGGCAGAAGAGTGCGTTCTCACATTTCTACAACTTTATGGCTTGGCAGATCGAAAATGAGAGAAAGTAGTAAAACCCATGCTTTTGTCAGTGAGGTGGGTGGATCAGCCCCTGAGCACACAGCAGAAACAGACTAATGGAAGATGAAATCTGTGCTGATCTTTGCCAGTCAGTTTTCTGCTAGTAAATGCACTTTTAAAGTCTTTGTCAACTGGGTCTTGCAGAATAGAAATGCCATAGTGAAACAACTAGGGAAATCTTTCTATGTCAGAATGAGTGGAGCTGGAGACATTGCAAAGGTGATACTGATAAAAGAGCATAGCAGACGATAGACATTTTTTGATGGAGATATACTCTTGGTTCTTTGTTTTTTCTGAGCAGTTTCTGTGGTGTTCTCGAGCCTGTCCGTAGCCAGGCAAATGCTTATCTATAAAGCACGAACTGTGTGAAACTTATTCAAATGTACATTTAATTCCATCCAATCAAAAGATGAACTAATGAATATTTTGAGCAAATGTAGTTTTTCATGCAGTGCGTGAAACTGAATTTTTGAAATCTTGTAGGAGCATATGGAAGCTAGCAAGTTTTGGTTATATTTGGTATGGTCATTCATTAATTCCATAGTTGAAATTCATGAACTCAGAACGTAACAACAAAATTACCTGAATTCCCCAAGGTGAATCTGTTTAATTTTGTACACTTTTGTCTGAGGCCCTTTGTGTTCAGGAGTCCACAAGATGCAGTAGATTTAATATAACTTTTGAATCTAATAATTCTTTTCTCCTCTTTGTATTTTATTTTAGATAGTTCCATAGCAGTTTTATATTTTGGTTGCTTTTTGCATATATATCTGCATTTTCATGTAAATAGTACTTTTAGTCTCTAGTACCACCGAGGAATCTCTCTGCCATGAAAGACTTTGGAGATCTGTGCTTCTGGAGCACTCAACATTTGGGAAACTCCATTCTGTAGCTACAGAAGTGAATGACTGCCATGCCAACCTCATACTGTTTGCATTTGGCTTTAAAGTTGTTTGAGGCATGGATCACTTCCTTGTTAAGAGTTTTCTGCTCAGCAAAAAAGCTCTGTTGCTGGACTTTTTTGCACAGCATGCTAACACAATGCGTATCATTGGGGAGCTGATAGCTTTTGGAAAGATGCTAATTGAATGTTCTTGTTATCTTTTTACAGAATCATGTAAACCCAGCAATGGATTTTACGCAGACCCCTCCAGGAATGCTAGCCCTTGACAACATGCTGTACTTTGCTAAACATCATCAGGATGCTTATATACGGGTAAGGCTTCTTCTCATCTTGGAGGTCTGTACAGTTGCCCATCCATACTGACTGTGTCCTTTTTGCAGTTGACTTGGAAGAGGATATTCAGAATCCTGATATCATTAACAAAAAACTATAGGAAGGCAAACACGTAACACTGAAAGATGGCATAAGTCTGTAAAAGCTTTGAGAGAAAGCTGTACAGTTATCTAGTCTGTTGTTGCTGAGTCAAGTAATATAGATACTACTTTTTCCAAATGTTACATTTTGTTTAGGCCTGCAAAGAGAAGGGAGATGAACTTTGTGCCTTTTTCAGATGCATGATGAATGTCCATAACCTCAGAAATGAGTAATTGTGCAGAATTCTCTGCCCTGCTCTAAGTCTACCAAAAACTATCAGAGTTTTTTGTGGAAAGGAGGCTTTGATGAGCAAACGCCTTGATAACTGACTGAGTTGGCAGTGTCCTGAGAGTTAAGATGCTCCCATTAAAACTGCTGCTGTAGATGAGGTGATGCTTGGAGAAAAGCAGGTAAAAAGCATCATGAATCACTTGCACAACCCATTCCTGCCCACTCCACTTCCTATGTTTGTTATTTCAAGGGTAGTTAAAGCAAGTTACATGCTGCATCCTTACAAGAAGAAGCATCCAGCTGAATAATACCTGCCTCTGAAAAGAAAAACTTTTCCCGACCTTCATTGAAATAGAGTATTTGCCAAGCACAAACCTAGCGAGCACAGATGGGAGTAGAGGATAATCTAGAATTTCAGTATCTTGAAACAGTACAAAAATAACCAAACTTTTTCCCTGTTTGATTCTTTCTCCACAAGAGAGTGTACACATGCAGATCTGCTTAAAAAAGGTTGTGTATAGAATCATAGAATGGTTAGGGTTGGAAGGGACCTTCAAAGGTCATCTAGTCCAACCCCCCTGCAAGGAGCAGTACACACACCAATCATTTCTACTAAAAAGTGAAAAGTGAGCTTTTAATGTGCATTATCGTCTAGTTTTTGCTCAAAGTAGAATAGTGTCAAAGCTCTGATAGGTTTGTAAAGGGTGTGCTGATAGCGAGGCCAGGATGATCCATGGACATAACGGGAGACTGCAAGATTGTCAGATCTGCTCTTTAAACGTATCTTTCTGCCTCGGTCTGAATCCAGCAATAACTGTTAAAAGAAACTGTGGTAGCATGCAGTACAGCTTTATCAAACCCTATAAACCCCTGAACTTAAGGATTATTTCGCATACTGGGCAGTGAGTATGTTTTCTGGATAAACTATGCTGAAATGTGTTTTTGTTTGTAAAAAGAGAATGAGTTACTTTTTCTCACTAAAATTTGGTAAGATCTGGATGATGCTGCGCCATAGGCTTCTTCTGAAAATTCTAAATTCAGAGAATGTGCTTAGTAGGGATAGCCAGTGCTCCAAAGTGACAAAAGATGTGTTTTAAAGTAGTCTGAAAGAATTTAAAGAGGATAGGAATTCTGTTGAAATAGAGCTTTAATTGATATCTCTCAATTTTTTCTTATTTTTCATTTTCATGTTGCAAATGCACTCTTGAAAATTGGGTTCAGTGTAGCATGTAATTAGCCACTCTTTAGAAAGGACTTTGGTGCTGGCTCAGCTTTGTTTCTATAATGCAGTATTTTTGCTGCTGCATTACTGAGAATTTTTGCTGTTATTTTGAGATGCCTGTTTTTATTCTTGTGTGGTCCCTGTTAGGAGAGTATCTGGGTGCCTCATGTATTGCATGCCTGAGAAAGAGTACACGTACACTAGAAATGCCAAAATGAGGCACGCTCAGGATAAATTGCTTGCCCAACGCTGCTTTGGGAACTGTTAACACATCTTGGAAGTATGTTAGCCTACTCATCTTTCCTGAGTGGCTCTACGTAGTGCTTACACTAGCATTGCTGGCATGGTAGCTCACTCATCGGCGGTGGTTGACCTTGTTGTTTTAACAGCGTGCTGAACACCTCTGAGATGAACAGTGCTGTGCAACTCCTACAGCGTTGCCAGTCTTTGATCACCAAAGACACCTACTTTCTACCTTTTCATCTCCTTGACTTACTGGCTGGTGTATAGTAGTTTCCTGTGGCCTCTGACATGCCTCTTTCCTTATTATTTTGAGTTCCTTATTTCTCATGTAACTTCACCTTTTCTTTATGGCCTTTGGCTCCCATAACAGTAGTTTGCTCTACTTGTACAACCTATTGACCTTGCTTATTTTTTCAGACATATTTCTACTCCTATACCCTATCAAAAATTCTCTCTGTGGTTAAGGTTAAGTTTCCACAATAAATTGTTAGCTATACAAATAATACTTGCATACTGAACAACTTGTTTGAGAGGAGCTCTTCTCTCTTTTTTTCATTATCGATATTAGGAAGTATTTTGGTTCCTAGGAGGAGAGATTGTTTTCAGCTCAGGCCTTTGCAGTACAGTTGGTTGCTGTACCATGGGTTAATTCCTAAGCCCCTCAAACGAAGTAATATCTGTGCTGTGCAGTAATGAAAAATTGAGACTCGGAAACCAGAGCTGGTTTGAAACAAGCTTGGAAAAGATGAAGTTTCTCCTGACAGAATGTGGTGTTATAAGCAAGGCACTATCGAGAAATCATGATGGGTTCACTGAGTCTGTTGGCAATGCTGCATTTTAATAGGCAGCACAAATCACCGAGGTCTGACCTGCCACTTTCTTAGGATGCCCCAGCTGCATGGCCCTTACTGAGATATCTTCTTGTATTACAGAAAAAAATGGATAAGGAGAAGTTAGAAGAGAAGACAGACAATAAGTAATCTCTTCCCTTTTCATTCCTTGTTCTGCCTCTCATAAGTAATTCTGCTTAGAAATAATTTGCATAATAAATGGAATAGTTAGGTGGGAAGGATGTCTGAAGCTGAAGTGCCCTTTGGGGGGACGGCAGTGGAGCTTCAAAGACCAGTACCAAACAGAAGTACTCATAGGAAGAGTAAATACAATTGCAGTGTGTTGAAGAACATGGATATGAAGGCAGTGGAGCAGATGGGTAGCTCTGCATCTTGAAAGCAGAAGGCATTTCAAGGTGAAAACATGGGTGTCACGTGGTGAAGGAGGAAACAAAAATAACTAAACTTTATTTCTCTGTTTAATTCTTTCTTACCTGCTTCCCCACAAACCACTTCTCTCATTCTCCTTTTTTTCTGTTGGATACTTATTCCTGAAATTACAGTAGTATGCTTTCTTTACTTGCTGCCTTCTTTCTGATAAACAGTGTTGTTTATCTTTATTTAGACTTTGAGTTAATTGTTTTTGAATCTCGGGTTTTGTTTACTATACAATATGACTGGAGCCTTCAGAAGAAAGATTGTTTAGTGGAGGGGAAAAAAAACCCATGTTTTCTTTGATTGTGTGGTGTCTTCAGCTCTCATTTTGAGTCCTAAAAAAGTTCCCTATTGAATTAGTTTCCTGTTGAGTTAGCTTTTCTTTCTCTTTTTAATTGTCTGGTGCTATCAGTGACTGATATGCGCTGCATGTTTTTTTTCATGTTTCATTTAAATAATCAATTGCTATCGTCAGGGGCTTTGTTTTTAGAAGGTGGTGACATAGTATATGGAATGCATTGATGGAAGTAATGTTGAATCGCTGCAAGAAACTTTGAAAGTTTCCACATGAAATAACTGGCAGTTTCCCAAGCTACATAATTATAGGACAGTCAGAGTGTATAATTAAAGTTAACAGTGAAGAAAATGATTGGAATAAAGCATTGTGACAGATAATTTTTTTTTTTTTAATGTTCTTTTGGAGCAGACAAGTTCTCCTGGTTCAAGTTTGCTCCTTTCCAAAACACTTCAGTTTCATATTCTACTAATTTTAAAAATAAAATTATAAGTTACCATTTAAAATAGTCTTTATTCAGTGCAGACATCTTGAGATTTTTTTTTTTTTTTTTTTTTTTTTTT
>JAAGAY010145837.1:0-33504 GCA_011801015.1 Ardeotis arabs
TCAGACGCCTCTCAGGATCTTTTCACATCACCCATCTCATCTCCTCTCCACTTCTTGCAGCCAGGCCGGGCCGAGTTGGGCCCGGTCGGCCGCCTGGCAAGAGGCCAGAGGGTGAGGCCTGCAAGGCCCACGAGGCCTGCGCCTCCCCCTCTGGGCCTCTGCCCCCGCTCAGTTTCTTCACATCTTGTCTTCTCCCTTTTTTCCTGTTTTCTCCTTCTTAAATACGTTATCGCAGAGGCGTTATCACGGGACATTCTGCTACCAATCGGCTCGGCCTTGGCCAGCAGTGGGTCCGCCCTAGGCCCGGCCAAGTCCACTAAACAAAGAGGAGCGACTTCTAGCAGTTTCCTACAGAAGCTTCCACCTTAGGCCCCCCCCTCACTAAACAAAACCACAACAGTGGTCTGTAAATAGGACTCAAGAACGGATAGCATTGCCTGGAAGTCTTGGCAACTGCCACCAGCTTCCTTTGTACAATTCCTTAGTTTAGCATAGTATCTTATTGCACAAAACCAAATAAGCCATTCTTTGTTGCTTATTCATACTGCCTAGTGGCTAAAATGATTGATTTTCTAGCTAATTCAGTGTTCACTAAAACAGAAATAAGGATTAATTTAGTGAAAGCACAATACTAATTAAGCTTTTCTAGTAAATAAACTTCCAGTAAATAAACTTCATACATTGAAATATGGGGAGCATGGAAATTACAGCACACAACCCATATGACCCATATAACTTGTTAGCAATGCATCTTCCAGAGACTATTCTTGGCTTTCAGACACCTCAGAAGCAGATTTTGCTGAATAGATGAACCCCAAGCAAGCAGAGGAAACAGTAACGCACTGCCACAGGTTAGCTGATACAGAGTAGTAGTGTTGGTGAGCAGTGTTGATTTAAGTGTTTCACAGTATTGGATCTACAACAGGTTGCTACCAGCATTATATCTGAGCCACCTAGTAAATGTAAGTTCAGAACTCCTTGCAACTGCATCTTAACTCCCATAACTTACTTACAATCCTGGATTGTGGGTCATTACCACTTGTAGCATTCACTTGTAGCATTTATGTCCCTGAAAAAGATTACTTAATAGTGAACTAAAGACATATCCAGGCTTTTTTAGCCTCTTCCATTTGGAGCAATTTTGTGGAAGTTTTCGGTGGTCTGAATCATGATTTCATGAAATGGCATTAGTGATTTCATCAATGGCAGGTGCTAAGCAAGAACCATCATCACTTTCCATTCTGAGTAAATGAAGAACAGTGAGGTCAGTATGGAGCAGCTACTGCAGTGTGTGGCTTCTGAAATAGAAGATTATCAGTTTCCAGAGTTCTGTCTGCACTATATAGTTTTTAAGCAAAAATGTGATTCTCAAATAAGTCTTCATACAAAACGCCAACAACAAAACTCCAGAGATCTGATAGAAACAAATTTAAGAAAATATGCCAAAGAAGGAATGTTGTTTGTTGTGAAAATTTCAACTATATAAAAATGTTATATCTTTAAAACAGCTACATAGAGGATAACTCTAAAGCAGCTCCTCTGAGATTTATTGTTCACATTCTGATTAAGACTAGGGGTGCATGTGAAAATGAAAAATGCTAGATGCAGAACTGATAAAACACTTTCCCCATTACTAAACTGCAGAGCTCTACCATGAGATGCCAGTGGCAGATACCATAGAAGCATTCAAAATAGCAGCATTTGTTTTAATATATTGAATACATTATCAGTGTTAAGGAAAAAGATTAAGTAAATCAAGTTACTTTAGGAGTTAAATCAACAGCTATTTAGACATGGAAGGAAAGTTTCTTTATAGACAACTTGCTTGCAGGATGCTTACATCTTCCCCTGAAGCATCCGGTGCTGATTACCGCTGCATATAGCAAAGACTTAGCTGGTATGTGGATTTTGTCCAGTCAAAAGCTGACAGTCCTGAAGTCACATGCAGTTATTGCATTCAACAGAATTGTCAGACTTCGTTAAATACTTTGAAACCAAAAATCCAAGAATCTGTCTTTAGTCATTTAGAATAAACTGTCTGAGGTTTGCTTCTTAAAAACTCACCTTTGTGTGCATCTGTGTTTGCCCTTGGTTTACTGCTACACATATAGAGCACTCAAGATCAGAGATCTTATTTCTTTTTGCCCTCCTCCACAAAAGCAGAAAGTAGTAACTAATCTGGTCACATAGTGAAAACATGTTGAGATAGCTTTAAAATCCTTCTTTGTGTAAGAGAAGTTGCTTGAAAAATCAGATGCCAGATCAGGTGGCAACCCCATTACTGCTGGGAGCTGGGACAAATCATACTCCAGCCGATGCACTTACAGCTATGGTAATGCTTTGCATTTTGGTTTACAGCTCTCTTGAAAGTGTAGAGGTGTATGCTTGCTCCTCCAGAGTTTAAAAGCATACTGTAAACGCATAGAGTTTTGCAGAAAAGTTTCTGCCTCAACTCAAGAGCCAAAGTGCCTGGCAAAGCAAGGACCATATAGTTTCCATGGGTTCAGGTCAACTGAAGGAGATCCCCAATCACTCACTTTTCATGTAGCTGATGCTCAAGACAACACCAAGAATCCGCTCAAGGTTTAAGTGAGAAGCACACAGCAGTGTTAAGCAGGCTGAAAATACAGTACATTTGAAATCCAGACAACTTCAATTCAGGCTACATTTCCAGCTGCAAAAGCCCTGAAAGGGAGACCCAGCTGAAGCTGAGCCTCAAACAACTTGGCAAAAGATGCTGGACATATTAAACAGGGCAGACACATAAGGTATGCAAGCAGGTGGCCCTGGCCTTAACCCAGTGATAAAGACCCACACAAAACTAAAGGGGATGGGTGGAGGGAGGGGCATGCAATGAGACGTTGGAGCAAATCCTGCCTTCTCTTGGGGTACCTTGTAGGCATTTGTAGCCTTCATGAGACTCCCCATAGGGCCACTGTGACAATCGTAAAAGAGCGAAGTCCAATCGCTTCTTGTTCCCAGGGCAGCACCAGTATTCCTGACCTAATCTGCTGCTCATCTTCTAATCCATCCCTCCTTCAGCAATGAAAGAAATTAAGAGCCACCCTTGAAAATCAGACAGTCGTAAGAAGCCAAACTATTTTGTCCAAGAGATTTGTATTCATTAATTGGAAGAAGCCAACCACACTTCAGCCTCTCTAAAATAAAAAGTTACTAGGTGAGGTATCTTCTTTCAGTTGCCAAATAAGGGCTTAAAACACCAATATGAATTACAGACAGAAAATTCCTCCTGAAGGAGGAACTGCTGCAGCTGTAGTTCTTTGTGCTATACTTCATTAACTTTCAGACCTATTAGCACCTCTCATCTTTCACTCCCATTCCCTCTTTTCACCCCATTCCAATGCTTCTGCTTTACTAAACATCTGGGAATGAAAAGAAAATCAGGAAGTCAGGATCAGAAGACAGACTCAGACCCATGTGAGCAAAATGGACAGTTTAAGCAACAGCTTGCATTTGCCATTTGCTTTTGTGCACTGCAGGATTTTTCCCTTGATCCTAGGTAAAAGACTGGACTGTGAGAACCCAGTCCACCCAGTTTTGCTTACTCATTTAGAATTTGGATAATGCCTTTTCACAGGAAGTGCTCAACCCCCACCACCACCCACTACTATCTGAGAGTATGTTCATGTCCCTGATGTCTCACACCAGATGCTTTCAATGGGTATGCCAAGCTTTTCCCCTCAGCCCTTCTGTGTCATCCCTACAAGTTAGCTGCCTCCTTTGCTCTCCCTTACTGGTTTGTGAGAAAAGCAGCCTTCAGCTTCCTTAGCCTTTAGGAAACAAAAACTTCAGATCCCCAGATCCCCAGTTCAGTGTCTTGAAGAGTTTCAGTGAGCAAAGACAAAACCCCTAAGAGGAAGTCCTTTTGAAAATTAAAAATTCCTCTCCCTAGTTTAAACAGTGGAAAGATGTCACTTACCAGTGTTTGCTAATGAGTAAACAAAACCAGGGGAAAAAACAGGAGAAAGTATAAAGGAACTTCTGCAGGATTTAATGGCCAAATATCTAGCTTGCTACTGTCACCTTCCACATTCTTTACAAGATCATCCTGACTCAAACTAACGAGTTTGTAAATATAATTTGAATTCTTAAAAGCAACTCTAATCTCTCATGTTCCTTTCTCAGGTCCAATCTATTCTGTATTCTTTTTCAAAATTTTCCAGCAGAGTAAGTACTATAGCTTCATAACAAAAAGAAACACAATTCTTTCTTTATGGAGAATTTATTTCAAGAAAATAACTCTGCACTGTTGCAGCTTTTATTAATTTCAGCTTTTATAATGCACATCGGTACGCTCTTTGGTTTTCATAAGAGCCTTGCAACTGCCAGACATTGTTTTATATATATATATATACACACACACACATATATATGTAATCCTCAGAGAAGATAAATAATTTCAGAATATGCAAAAGCGCAGCAAACTTGGGAATGTTATCTTCTTAATATCTTTTTAATACTAGTACTTTGCTAAAACTTACCTTTAAGTAGAACAGTATTTGATGAGCTTTGCAGGACCATAGAATAGCTCAGGTATCTTAATAGCTAAATATCAGTATTAGTTTCAGGTTTGGCTGCTACACTGATGAATGACAAACTGGAAAGCCCAGAAAATACACCAGAACTAATGGAATATGAATCTAATACATTTGGCTACACATAGGAAGCATAAACTTCAAATTACAGAACTAGTTCTCTTCTCTAAGGATGATCTAAGCTCTCAAGGGATGCAGAATTCCCTGCAGACATAGACCTTATACGTGGTGGAGCAGCATCACATTTCATATTTTGGCTGCAATTTTCAGAAAAGCCTAAGTAAGTCAGTTCAAAATACCACTGAAATTAAATACATTCAGATAATTTCATTTCCTTGAATAAGCAGTTGTGCAGTGCTACTAATAATTCAGGTCACTAAGTCACTGCTGCTAAAACCTTGATACCATATTGCTCCACAGTAGAACAAGCATATGGTTTTCACTGGGGAGTTATTTCTATTCTCTACACCAGTCCATTTTTTTAAAGTTTTGACATAACATGGGGCTCTCAGGACCACAAATTTAGCCTCACAAGAACTCAAAAAAGGAAAAAAAAAAGATAAATTTATTTAGAGTAGTACATTGTGGCTGCACTGCAGGATGTTACAGGAATAAAAGCAGTGTTTTCTTCTGATGGGACATGACAGTAGTTGCTTCCCAATGGCAGAGGGAGTCTACTGCTATTTCTAAGCATATAGAACATTATTACACTAATCTCCATGTCAGGACTCTGCATTGATCACCCGAAGTCTTAGACTGGAATTATTTTGAAATAAAGTTCAATTTGAGCTTGGTGACTAGATCTAAGTAGCCCAGAAAGATGTTTGTCAGGCAAGGCGTTACTCTTCAAACAGCTTTTATCTTGCAGTATTTAAAGCTGTTTGCAATGTTAGACTGAGTCCTGAGGGAGGCAGGCTAACAGGGAAAATGCAGACGAGATGTTTAAAAACGTACATCACTGCAACAACATTACAGCTTACAGCCTAAAACTGACCTCACCTGTGTTCAATACAGCACCAGCACTGCCAGAGCTGGGTGCTTGACAAATGCTTATTTCAGAATGGGCATAAACATGCATTTGTAGGTAGGATCTTTGACAGCTGGCTTAAAAAAATAGGATGTGACCATCTATCTCCAACAGGCACATATTCGTATACCCATACACCAAGTTTCAGTCAAATATCTGACCAAGTCCCAGTTTGATGGGCTAACTACTGATTTGGAAACTTTAGTTTCTGGAGACTTTGGAAAATCTAGAGATGATTTATTCTGAAAAGTTGGGTGACTACATGGCAGGCAGGCAGAAAGGTCTTTGTCTCTAAGGCACAACACTTTTGCTTTTAGTGGTGCCCCACGGCAAAGTCAGTCCAGAGGTTAACGAATGAAGCACAACTAATGAAGCCCTGCACCAGTTTTTATACTAGCTTTCAGGCTTTTAAATTCAGCAAGCTTTTGCAGTTATGCTTTTTCCTATGTCTTTTTAAAAGTTGGGAACACTTCAAAATTCTTCAGCAGTGAAGTGTGGTGCTCAAGGAAAAGAAATCTAGCTGCAATTCTCACTCTAACAGCATATAAGATACATACTGCAACCCCTCCAGACACAGTACCCACACTCAACTGTCAAAATTCAGGCTAGCTCACACAGACAGACTTTCCTGTTGCCAAAAAAAAAAAAAAGCCAAAGAAATGGGAATGGTTTCCTAGCCAACAGTGTTCACTAAGCCAACATTTACCTGGAGTCTTTTCTGACTCTTTACAACAGTGCCATACTCAGATCTAAATGCAGTCGAGCTCTGTTCACCAAGATTTTCCCCAGCTTATTCATTATACCCAAGGCAATACACTCTTACAAAATGGAAAGAGTTCAGCCTCCCCAAAACTTATTCCCCAAGAGAAACTGCCAGAGAAGCCTTGAATTAGGAAATAATTTATGTTATTTTGCTTACATTGCTCCTTGCTCAGGGGAGTATGTACATGGGTATTCACATGCTTTCCTGAACAGGAATGGTTTCTTTCAACCAGGGTGTCTCATCCTCCGTCTTCCTTCAGCAGTGCCTTTTTGTTTATCTCTAGTTTTGACTAATAGATCATTCAAATAGTTAGCTTTTGCACATCAGGCGAATAAAGGATCTCCCATAACAAGGCTCCAACTTCACTGCAAAAAAAAAGGCATACTATAGAAATGACTTGAAGTGTGGAGTAAAGCCTCAAGACCATTTTGGAGATGACATCATTGAACAAAAGTGTCACCCCCTCCCCCTGATATTGAGACTGATGATTTACCTAACCAAATTATGAATTACTGATATCTTTTTGTTGTACCAGTGTGTAATTGTTCCTCAGTCAAAGCAGCTTCCTGCATCCTGTCCTGGACATTTGGACATATTTTGACACTTCTGAAGGTAAATACACACCAAGAGATGACATAAGCCTGTCCAATAACATACTGCTTTTCACAATAGTCACAACAAGGGAATTACAGGTTGTTATTCTGTTTTTGTTGGCTGGAATGTATTTTAACTACTTATTGTTTATTTAAAAAAACCAATAATTCCCCATTTTAAAGATTCATAGAGCAAATAAGATTACTTGTTTTTCTGAAAATAAAATTGCCCTGCAAAGGTAGATGGTCATGCAATTAGTCTGAGGTGACAGTTGGTATTTAAATGGAAAATTAATTCTTCTCAGTCTGTCAAAGCAGGGACCTCATCTTCCAAAGGAAGTGTAATATTGCTTAAGATCCCGCATATCATGAAGTCACTGACAGGAAGAAGATATGAATGAGGGGAAAGTAGAAATCATCTTTCCCCATGAAAGCTGCAGCTCGCTTGCAAGCCCTGCTCCCACATGCCCTGGGGAGGCTCTATACAGTAGCAGAGGAATAACACTCATGTAACAATGGTGACAGTCCAACAAATCCTAGGGAGACAGTGTCTAGCTGCACAGTAAAGGCTCACACTTAGCTCCTGCTCACACTCACCCTGGAGTGTACTTTTATAGTCTGTTTTCAACCACTGAGATGTATCTGCCAAGAAGAGAGAATGGGACTGTTCAGAGCCGCAATTGTTCCTCACTGTGTGATGCTACCATTAACTTATTTTACTCCAGAGCACAGCTTATCCTCTGCTGCATCCCCCAACCTGCTATTGTGGGGGTGGGGCTGCTCAGTGAGTGCTCCCTGTTGAGTGCCTAGGAAAACCAAAACTCTTGTGTGCACTGTGCTGTGCATCCCATGTTCAGCTCCACCGCCTTTCCCTGTCTGCTCCAGCCCAGCAAGGAATACCTCAAACACAGTCACTGCACAGCATAGCAGGAGCCTCCAGGAATAAATACCCAGCAGCTTTTGTGGAGGTCCTTCATGCTGTATGTATCAAAAAAGATACTCTAAATGGAATATTTAAAATTCTTGGCCCACGTGTATTTGCGATACTATGTTCAGTTTCTCTGTTTGAGGAGTGTTTTGATAGCTGCAGCAAACCAAAGAAAACAGTAATGTAGATATTAATTATATAGTTTGTTTTGTTTCAGAAAGAATTCAAAGCAGAATTATTCTAAAAGATGTGTTGAGACAGCCTTTAGGTGAAGTACATCAATTTTATTCCATGTATTTCCAGGCAGAGACTCCCATGTATTTCAAGAGCTGCCCAAATATGATTATCTTCAAATCATAAGCCTTTATATTTCTATTGTATAGATAAACCTCCACTACTGTAGTACATCATATTGCCTCCATCCTCCCACAGCTCCACAACATAGGAAAGCACTACCAACCAAATTAGAGATGAACATGAGGTCCAGAGAAAAAAAAAAGTGCAAGCCTTTAAGACTAGTCTGCAGCCAACTTGCCAGAAGTCACACAAGAAGCACATAGCAGAGCTGGGAACCAAGCATTAGGCATGCATAGACTGAGGTAAGCATACTAGCACTAGCTTACACCGGCGTTCCCCTCAGTAAAATCATAGAATCATAGAATCTTTGAGGTTGGAAGTCCAACTGTCAACCCAACACCACCATGTCCACTAAACGATATCCTGAAGTCTACATGTTTTTTGAACACCTCGAGGGATGGTGACTCCACCACTTCCTTCAGCAGCCTGTTCCAGTACCTGACCGCTCTTTCAGTAAAGAAGTGTTTCCTAATATCCAACCTAAACCTTCCCTGCTGCAACTTGAGGCTATTTCCTCTCATCCTATTACTTGAGAGAAGAGACCAACACCAGCCTCCCTACAATCTCCTTTCAGGTAGTTGTAGAGAGCAATGAGGTCTCCCCTCAGCCTCCTCTTCTCCAGACTAAACAGTCCCAGTTCCCTCCGCCGCTCCTTATAAGACTTGTGCTTTAATTCTCTGTGGTCTAGATAAGACTTGTGCTTTAATTCACTGTTTCCCTTATTCTGCAGCACCCCTCCATCCATCACAACCTGGTTTATACTTGGTGAGCTCCACATGCGAATTAGGTACCTGAACTTCCACTACAGTCATGAGAGACTAGGGTGTGTCTAAAAAGTACTACTTAAATATAGGCATTTAGGGCTATTTGAAGCACCCAGAGTATTTCAGTTATCTACACAGGACTGGGAGATTCGAGGCGCATTTGTGTGTTTTATGGTGGCAGGTGGTGGTCAGCTGAGATATGCTAGAGCTTCCCCAATGGCATTAGGTGTGAGCAATTGAATCAGGCCCTAAGAATGCATCCCATGGCTGAGCACGCACGTCATTTTGGTTAAATGTGAACTCCCAGGTCAGCAGTTCGTTGAATCCTTCCAGCACAGTGTAGTACTGCTCATGCAAGCACTTCTACTTCACAGGAAAATAAGGGAGCTTCAACCAGCTGGTTTTCAGCTCTTGTCTGAAATGGGAAGTCATGGTATCTGACTATCCTACCACAGAGGAGCTTCAGGCAAACTACCAAAATCAATCTCAGTGTTAATGTGTTTCCAGACCTCCTGTGAGCAAGTTCAGGATCAGGGGTGCTATCATGTAACTGTAGCCACACTGAAAGTTGGCCATTGCAAATGAACAAAAGCACTGTAAATCCACAACTGTGAAAAATAACATTCACCTCTATTAGTCTTCAGGCTTCTTCATAGTGGGATTTTCAGCAGGAAAGGAGACTATGAATATACATACACACATATAGGAGGCATGCAGGTGAACACATGCAATTTAAAAAAAAACAATAGACAGCATATAGCTTTAACTTGTCAAAGTTCTGTCATAGGGCATGCCACATGCTTCTGCCAAACTGATGATCTGGATGCAGATCATGGGTTCTGACTGCAGATGTTAGGAGCACACCATTCCTAACGGATGCATAATCTGATTAAATATGAAATGCAATGATATTGTCAAAACCCATTAATCACTCTTTCAAGACACATTAATGTAGGCTTTACTGACAGCTGTGATTATACTGTCTCTGCAGGTACTGTTGCTCAAAGTTACCCATTGGGTGTCAAAGAAGAAAAGATATTCAGTATGCAAAATATACTTAAGTGCACTGTACAGATATTTCTATCATGAAAAGTGTTTGTATTACTTATATTCCTGCAGCTTTCTCTAGGTTATTATCTGATATATATGTAACCTTCCACATCTGTGCCTTGTGCTAAGATAGTGATAACTCTTCAAAAATACATGAATTCAGAAACAAACTGCAAGCACGGCAGGTCCATGTATTAAAATGCAGCTCCACAGGGCATATTCTACAATCTCCCTGCATAACTGGCAGAAACCTCCAGGCATTTGAAGCAGAATGAAGAGTGGACCAAGCACCTTGCACCTGTGAAGTACATTGCACAGAAAGGATTATGCCTCATGATTAGGGCATAAGTATCATAGGCAGAGAGTTTCAGAAACAAATGCTTACATCCAAACCCCATGTTTAGGCAACCAAGACTTGATTTTCAAGGCTCTTCAAGTATCTGTTGACCTCCATGACAGATGCTGGTGCCTGGATCCTCTCAATAACTAACCAGTACAAAACTTGAGTTTAGTTCTTACCACTTCAGAGCACTTGTGTCTTCCTGTGCTTCAGTCTGCCAATGCTGCTCCAGAAGAAAGAGTTTTCCACAGTTTCTATAGGTCCTATCTTCTTTCCCCTTCATATACTACTGCTTTTCAGAACCACTCCTTTGCCTCTGTGCATATAGCTACAATTCTGCCACAGAAATGCTAGGATAGCAACCCAGATGCATCAAGTTTAAGTAAATGCTATCTGCTTGCATCCCTTCCCTGCTGCATCACCATCTTGGAATTGACCCTGCTGCCTCTGTTAGCAAGGCAGGACACTCCAAGCTTCTGCTGTTTGGGCCTAGGACCCATAAAAGAGGAATATAGCAGGTAGAGGACTTCATAGGGCTGCTATGTCAACTGAGATGGCCTCTCTTTAACAGAGGCATCAAAATATCTAGCTTCTTGGCCTGGGAATTAAGTCTGCATGCTCTCCCTTATTTTATGTCAGTGAGTCCAAAGGAGATAAGCTATGAATCAGTCTTACATCCATGCAAGCTTCCTTTATTCCAGCCTCCTCTGTCCTTAATGCATCTACCAGTATAAACCAGCCATTGCTAAAGTTACCTGCACATTTATGCACAACTGGAATTTATTTCTACATCTGATTTTAGTCTTTTCTCAGCTTCATTTATTTCATTACAGCCTTGTTATATGGCTTCCTAGACCTCTGAATTAGTTATTTTGGCCTCAGTGTAAGAGAAACAGTAGCTCCCAGGGCCAGTAGACATTAAGATGACCAACAGAAAATAGACTTTGGTAATAGTAGAGGGAATAGATCCGACTGGTTGGCACAGTACGGACATGTCCACTTACTCTTCAAGAGTTTGGCCGTGACAAGCTGCCTAAGGAAGAGCAATGACTCATTTACAGAAATTACCAACTGGTGTTGAGGAAAAGGTAACAAAGGCCAGTGTATGTTCACAAGGCAAAAAAAAATTTTAGCAAATTTAACAGCAACAAAGTTTAGTGGCTACCAGTAAGTTACTATACCAGACTTCCCCAAAAAGATTATGCCTGTCGGCTCTCTAGCCAACAATCCAACCCAGGACGCACCAGAGCCCCGCTCCAGGGAAGGCAGAGCATCACACAGATACCATCAAGCTAAGCCTTCAACTTAATCCTGCGCAACACAGTGTTAAATATCTGTACACCCGCTGCGCACATGCCCCCTGCGCTCATGAACCTATCCGTGCGGACCGCCTCTCCTGTGCACGCATGCAGCCCATTCCTGCTGGCAGCCTTGTTGCTGGGCTGTAAGTTCTGCCTAACAACACTCACCTGCTTGCTAATGTGACCCAACAATTCCCCCCCTCTATGCTAAATCATTCTAGTCTAAAGTTGAAATCTTCCAAAAACAGAATATAATACTTTCTCAAACCACTGATCCATGGTTCTATTAAATACATAACCAAAAGTAAACCGATGAGCTTGTTTCCCAAGCAATTAAATTGAAAGCATCATAAATAAAAATAAATGTTTCTCAAATCAAAGGCAGTCAATAACAAATAATCCTGCAGAAATCTCTCTTTTTCCAGCAATCTTCTTATACTTCTTAACTTTGAAATCAAATTAATAGATGTCATGAAGAAAGCAAAAAACTTCTTAGAGCTGTAACAATGTTCCTGCAATTTATAGTCCTCATCCAGGTAACTTCAAGCTCTGTTACAGTCTTTCATTGCATAACAATTCTTTAACAAACTTGTCCACTTGAAACATGAATGTTTCTTAATTTTCTCTCTGAATTCTTTGACAGCGTAGAGTCATGAAGCAGGGATACAGCTTGAGTAAAGTTGATGTAGCGCGTGAATTTTTTCCAAAAGTTCATTGTTACACTGGTGTCAGAATAGCCACAATCAGAATCTACCCCACCAGGGTGAATAGGTGACAGCCATCTCTGCTCCAACCTTCCCCGGCCTGCACCTGCCAAGATAAAACATGCCCTCATCCCCCTGTTAGCAATTTGAAAAAGGAAGAAGCTTAACATGTGTTCAGTGGGATATCTCTGTGCAAAGAAAATTCACTCAGGCATTGGACATATAGAATCATAGAATGGTTACAGTTGGAAGGGACCTTCAAAGGTCATCTAGTCCAACCCCCCTGCAAGGAAGCAGGGACATCCCCAACTAGATCAGGTTGCTCAGAGCCTCATCCAGCCTGGCCTTGAACGTTTCCAGGGATGGGCTTCCACCACCTCTCTGGACAACCTGTTCCAGTGTTCTACAACTCTCATCGTGAAAATTTTTTTCCTAATATCTAATCTAAATCTACCCCCCTCTATTTTAAAACCATTACCCCTCATCCTATCACAACAGGCCCTACTGAACAGCCTCTCCCCATCTTTCTTGTAGGCCCCCTTGAGGTACTGGAAGACCGCTATCAGGTCTCCCCGGAGCCTCCTCTTCTCCAGGCTGAACAGCCCCAACTCTCTCTGCCTGTCCGCATAGGAAAGGTGCTCCAGCCCTCTTATCATCTTTGTGGCCCTCCTCTGTACTCTCTCCAACTGGTCCACATCCTTCTTATGTTGGGGGCTCCAGAACTGGACACAGTACTCCAGGTGGGGTCTCACCAGGGCAGAGTAGAGGGGGAGAATCACCTCCCTCGACCTGCTGGCCACGCTCCTCTTGATGCAGCCCAGGATGCGGTTGGCCTTCTGGGCCGCAAGGACGCATTGCCGGCTCACAACTCCATATAGCAGGTACCCACCGAGGACCACTCGCAGTTTGCACGCACACATAACCTCAGCCCACCTGCAGTAGTGGTACCGGCCCACACCATTCCAAGGTGTCTGGATCACGGAAGCACACTGGAGCTCCTTTGATTTCCGCAGTAGCATAAATGCAGCCGCTACAGGTGTCCACGCTTACATGGAGATATTTAAACCATCTGAAGGGGGAATATTCTGTAATATCTTGCTGCCAAATCTGGTTTGCCTGAAGGCCTCGTGGGTTAATACCCGTCGCTATAGATGAGATGGACTTACAGCTAGGGCAAGCAGCAATAATTGCTCGTGCATCCGCCAAGGGCACTCCAAAAATTCTGGCCAGAGCTCGAGCCCCTTGATGGAAGAACTGATGAGATAATTGAGCTTGCTTCAGAGCAGCAACTCCCACCACCGCCACCTGTAACAGAGTACTCGCGGCCTCATCTGCTTGACGACTTCCTTCTGTCATGGCCCCCGGTAATGTAGTATGGCTATTGGAAGGCGCAAAAATGATACGTACGCTGCATTGCTCTAATGCGCTTTGAAGTAGTCGTGCCAAGGTTGTAGTCCCGGGTAAACTGAGCGTACAGCAAAGTGCCAATCGGTAGCAATACTCACTGTCAGTCACAATATTTATCAGGATACCGATACATTTGTGTATGGTGCGTGTTATTGCTAGTAACTCCAAACCTTGAATAGAACCTTTTGCCTTCCAAACTTGTGTGTGCCAGGCTCCCTGGTCATACAAAGCAATAGCCACTTGCTGAGTCCGTCCAGAGGCATCCATGAATACAGTAAGCCCCTCCACCGGGGTCATTACAATCGGGCTAACTGTGACTGACCCCAATGCCTTTAACACTGCACATGGCCGGACTGGACAGATGTCACCACAAAAATGTGCTAGTGCCCCCTGAATGTTGGTATCCATCATTATTAAATTTTCCAATGTTGTGACAGATAACGAGGTGGACAGGATGTGAGGATCCTTTCCTGACAGTTGCCAACAGCAAAGCCACCCTCGGCGTATAGCATCCCCTAGCAACTCTGTGTACTGGGGTGCAGCTTTTTTCCTGATAGAGGTATAAAGCCACAGTAATGGACAAAATTGTTGCTGCTCATTCCATTGGAACACTACTCCGTTCGCCCCCTCCTTTTGCAGAGCTGTATGCAGTTCCAATTTCAAGCCTGGCTGATATCTGGCCAGGGAATTTTGACTTAGCCGAGAGGCTAGGCCCTCTAACACTGTCAATTGCGCTTCATTTAATTTACGAAGTGCAGCCAAATCTGGTGGGCCTGCTAAATCAATTATTAAGGGACCCAATTCCTTATGTGTGATAGGAATAAACTGTCACAACCATTGCAGATTGCCCACTAATATCTGCAAATCATGCAAGTTATGTACCTCTTTCGTTATGGTCAGCTTCTGTGGCTTTACCATTGTTCGCTCTACCAAGGTTCCCAGATACTGCACGGGAGTCTGCAACTGTACCTTTTCCGGGAGCAACTGTCAAACCCCAGTTCTGCAGGGCAGCTGTGAGGTGCTCAACTGCCTGTTCCACCCCCTCAGGCCCAGATATAGTGATGTCATCCATATAATAAGCCACCCAATCTCTATGGGCCTCTCTGAATTCTTGCAAAGCACAAGAAACATAACTGACACAAAGTTGGGGAGTTTTTCATCCCTTGCGGTAATACTGTCCACTGCAGTCGCCTTGCAGGCGCCGCATTGTTGATTGTTGGAATCATCATGGCAAATCGCTTACTGTCATCAGGGTGCAATGGTATAGAGAAAAAACAGTCCTTAATGTCTATAATCGCCACTGGCCAATTGTCCAGTAACATGGACGGCCAAGGCATACCTGGCTGTAGCGGTCCCATATCCTCCAGTACCGCATTTACTGCTCACAAGTCATGCAAAAATCACCAAGCCCCAGACTTCTTTTTTATCAAGAACACTGGATAATTCCAGGGACTTGTCAAGTGTATCAAATGCCCTGCTGCTATTTCCCTATCTACTAACAAATTTAATTGATTCAATTTTTCTTCAGTTAACGGCCACTGATCCACCCATACTGGATTGTCGGTTAACCATGTCATTTTGATGCAGGGTTTCTCTGGACCAGTGGCCCCTACTAAAAAGGCATCTCTATGCTGAGCTGAACTTTAAGGGATTGCAAAACATCCCAACCCAAAAGGGAAACAGGCAGATTATCTAGTACATACGGTCGTATAATTGTCTCACCCCTCTCCCCTTTTATTGAGAGGCGTACGGGGTATTGGCTCTGTAATTCTTTCTGATTGCCACCAACCCCTGTGAACGGGACAGCCACTGGGGCTAAAGAAAGCTCTTTTGACCAATTCATCAGGGAAGTTACCGTAACGTCTGCCCCAGTATCTAACACGGCCTCAAAACACTTTAGTGGCTGTGGGTCCGCTTCCGTGGAAGGGTACCTGCCTAGACGTAGCTCACACACAACTACCGGGCGTGTTGAAGTAATAAACCAACAAAAGTCGACCCTTTGAGCAAATAGACAGGCATCTCGGACACCGGAGCAACACACACTGTGTTTTCTCCATTTTGTGTCCTCATTTCTGGCACCACCTCCACCCTCAGGTGCTGTGCCCCTGCCCCTATTATTATTCCGGGTGGTATTTCTCTGTCAATGCATACATAAGTAGGGGCTGTTACCCATAGACCCTCCGCACAACTCAGTTCCGCTCCTAACCGGGGCCTGGCCATGAGGCCCATCCTTCGCTGTTCAGGAAGGTTACTGGGGGCGTTTCTTTGCCTGGCACATCCCTCAGCCCCCATAAGAGACCGCGCCTCCCGTTTCCCTGCCCCCCGGCCGGGCATGACTGTAGACAGTGTTTGACAAGATGTCTGCCCCGCCCACATCGAAAACATCTCCTTTGCTGGCTGCCCGTAGGTTCTGTTCCTTGATTGGTCTTTGAAAGACACTGTTGCTTAAAGTGTCCTCTACCCCCACAACCAAAACAGGTGGGGCCCGCAGCTGGCACTCGTATGACAGAAACTGCTGCAATGAGCGGTTTTGCTTGCTGCAACGCTTCTGCTTCCATGACTCGCTTAATCATTTGCACCACACCCGCATTCCCAGGCAATTGCACTAAAACTTGTTGAGTTACCTCATTTGCATTCTGTTTAGCTAACTCTTTCGCCACTATAGGTTTCACATTCTCTGGCAAATCAGAATTCTCAATTGCCTTCTGTAGCCTTTCCAAGAAAGAGGTAAATGACTCCCCTATGCCCTGCCTCACTAAAGTGTACTGCTGCCTTTTGCCCTCATATTTACCCATTTTTGTGAATGCCACCCGTGCTACCTGCATAGCAACGTTGATGTCCCTGCTCCGCATATTAGCCTGTGCGGCCGGATCAGCGAAGTTACCTGACCCTAGAATCCTTTCCACACTATCCCATGCAAGGGGTGATTCGGATCTAAAGCTTCTAAAACCACCTTGTCCACATCCTCCTTTAACGCAGCCTCCCACAGCACCATTTGGGGGGCTGTAAAAACCACTCTAGCTAGCTGCCTACAGTCGAAAGGAAGCGGGTTTGCTGCCCAGATCGCATCCAAAATTGCTCAAGCCGCCACCCCATTAACACCTTCCTCCTTTATTGCCTTCTGCCATTCTCTGAGTAATTTGTAATCTAATGGGCTCCATTGCCGACCCTGCTGCCCCTGTATCACAGGACACACCATTATAGCTCCGGTCTCCGTCTGATGGCCCTAGAGATACTCCTTCCATTACGCAATTTTTAGCAATCAATGTCCAATCTGTAAATCCACGACCTGTTCCCTGTTCAATCTCTGCCTCCGCTTTCCACGCCAACCCCTCTACTTTATTCAATGTTTTTTCTACGCCCACCACCAACCGCTCGAATTTTCGAATTAAAGCACCCACTGCTCCCGCTTCACTGCCTCCTCCCCTGTCCGCAACGCATGAATCCTTAGGGAGAGGCGGCAAGTCAGTCTCACCCTCATGCAGGGGAGCCGATGGGGCAGAAGGAGAGACAGAGGGCATTTCTGGGTCTTCGTGTTTGGGGGGTTGCTTCTTCGGTTCAAACATTTCTGGCAAGCAAGGCGCAACACACGGGGAGCACACCTAAACTCCGCTATCCCTTTACCACCACCAGAGGCTCCCGGCTGAACCGGGCAGAGCACTGGAGCGCCACTCCTCATGCCTTCCGCCGCTTCTCTCCCAGCGCCAGGGCCCGACTCAGCCGCTACCAGTTCCTGGGGCCGTTCCGCTGCCCGCTTCTCGCTGTCCCTCCACAGCCTCACAAAAACAGAGGTAAGGACAAGGGCCAGGACGGTGAAGAACAACGGGACGACCGGGTACCAGTCCAGGGCCACATCCATCACCTCTCCCGACTTGTTAATCAAGCCCTTTTTCTGCATCCATTGGATGAACTCTGTCAACGGTGTCGAATGCACCGGACGCTTTATCTCTTTACCCAATGCCTTTAACACCTTTATTGTATCCACAATGGATACCATTCTAACAGCAGGCAGGCACAACCGCCCCACGGCCACAATTCAAACTCGTCCAGACCACAATCGCCCCACGGCCACGACCGCGCCAACGGTCACAATTCAAACCCGTCCGGACCTCGAGGGTCACTGGTTGTCACCACACGACAACTTACAGACCCACCTCTGTCGGGATCCCATCCCGGGGAGACACATTGGGGTCACCACTTTTCGGCTCTCTAGCCAACAATCCAACCCAGGACGCACCAGAGCCCTGCTCCGGGGAAGGCAGAGCATCACACAGATACCATCAAGCTAAGCCTTCAACTTAATCCTGCGCAACACAGTGTTAAATATCCGTACACCCGCTGCGCACATGCCCCCTGCGCTCATGAACCTATCTGCGCGGACCGCCTCTCCTGTGCACACGTGCAGCCCATTCCTGCTGGCAGCCCTGTTGCTGGGCTGTAAGTTCTGCCTAACAACACTCACCTGCTTGCTAATGTGACCCAACAATGCCAAATGAAAAAGCATAGAAGGATAAGACCAGGATGTACCAGGTCACAGCAAGGACTAATGTCCCATGATAGACAGTGGCCAGACATATATATCTGCAAACATAAGGGGTTAAAGCTGGAGAGCAAAGTTGTTACTTCCTGGCCCACTGGAATGTTGT
Organism: Ardeotis arabs; assembly: GCA_011801015.1. NCBI lineage: Eukaryota > Metazoa > Chordata > Aves > Otidiformes > Otididae > Ardeotis > Ardeotis arabs. The sequence goes on from JAAGAY010145837.1 coordinate 18,437, forward strand.
TTCCCACTTGTCCTGTGCCAGAGGCAATGGTTCTGTTTAATTGCCTGCAATGCCTTTTTATTCCATTAATTTGTTCAGTCACACTTTGAGCCCATATAAGCTTTCAGCATGTGCAGTATCCTGTGGCAAGTACATCAACAGCTTAACTATCTGTTGTGTGGCAGGTTACCTCCTGCACATCTACTAGCCACCTACTAGGTTACCATGATGTCTTATAGCTCTTGTGCTAGAAGATGCAACATCCTAACCCTACTTCCATTCACCAAGTCATAACTATGGACTTGTCATATTTCTGGTCATTTTTCCATTGTTACTTAGTCATTGCTCAGGTATAGAAAATATTCTGTCAATTTTTATTGCTCTTATTTCCACTGTACTTTTCTCCTTCCTCTTACCTCAGCCATCTTGTTGATCTAGGCCTCCAGTCTGCAGTTTAGAGGGTAAATTAGAAGCCTGACAGCTTCAGAGGGGAACAAGATTGGCACAGAAGTCCATCACATATTGTTGATTAAAGGAATATAGTTTATATTGAAAATCTTTAAAGCAGGGATTTTTACTATGTATTTGCACAGTACTTGCCTCAGTAGGGCCTTGCCTTATCTAGGACTCATGGGTGTTGTTCAAACAAATAATTAATAAATAGCTCAAATAGGTAGAACGGTGCTAGACAGGCATTTAAGAACAAACACTTGTAGTTGAAGGCTTACAGATATGCTAAAACAAGCATTAAGGTGGTGATCAGTGAGGGAAAGGAAACAGGCATATTCTGTAAAGTGACATCGCTTTTGGTGTTGAGAGAGGTCTCAGGTCAGAAAAAACAGAGTAGTGTCTGCATATAGATACATATATGCACATAATTGACATACACATATATCAGCACATAGCAGCATATGAAGACAGTAGTATTTTGTACCATGTAGGCTGGAGAAAATTATTATAAGAAATCCATCTTTCTGCACTGCCTGTTAATGCAAGACCACCAAGGTTTGAGGGAGGCAGCACTATACAATAGTGCCAGAAGTAAGGTGGAGAGGCTTTTCTTAGGTAGACACTGATGCACAGACAAGCTAATAGGGACCAACAGCAGCCTCATCAGCCCTATGGGTTAATGAGATGATCACTAAACTGAAAACTACAAACTTTCCTGCACAAAGTCACTTACACTGAACTCATTGTTATTTAAGCTTCTGTTTGCTATTTAACAGTATGCTTTACCTTTCCTAGAAAACAAAAAGCAGTTGCCCTGCAGTTGATTTAGTCTAAGTCCCTCAGCAGTCACCTGGCTTTTATGTACAGCTACAGCAAATACCACTGAACACGGGGATATTTTCTCTCAAGATTTTGCAGGAATTGCATACATCAGGCTTGAGGCTGCTACTTCATCTGCAGCAGTATTTCAAGGGATGGAATGAGAATATCCTAGATAGACAGAAATGCCTAGTTCTTGAGAGTATTTCTTGACTACCTTAACTTGTACAATACTTCCCAAGTATTTCTTGAGAGTATTTCCAGTTATTGAACATACAAATATTCACACCTTGCATTTAAACCCTCTGGTACAACCCAAGACTGCTTATGGTTAAGCATAGCTTATATGCTTGGCTAAAATCAGGGTGAGAGCACTCAGCATCTGCAAGCTGGAACTCTCCTGAACAAATGTTTGCAGAAGCTCACAGTAATGTCTGTTACTTCTCAGCAGAGGCTGACACCCTGAAAATCACTGCACATGAAGTTTTAATAAGAAACACTGGCCATAGATAGAACATAGATATTGACTTTTCTATGTGTGGAGTTGGTTAGGTAATAAATTTTAGTACCATGCTGCATTTCATGTAGAAACAATCTAAATGTAGGCAATTATCAGCCATTTGCTGTAGTCTGTGAAGTTGGTACAGGAATTTGGATCTTTCTGGTCTCCATCTCAAGCCCAAAGTCAATAAGAATTATTGTAATGGTAAAAGACTAGCACTCTTTCATACTTTGAATCATAATCTAACAACACCATTTATTTGCATGATTATTCAAAGAGGTTTTCAATGATTGTTCAATATCAAGAAATCCTCAAATACCTGTAATGTTCCTGCTCTTTCTTCACCTAAAAGCACAAAACCCAGGAGGTAGGGACAGAAAACCTATCATACTGGAACACTGTCCTCCATCAGGCCACTGTAGTCTTGTGAAGGACTAGAAGAAATATCTATGTGTGAGTCCTCTTGCCTTGCTGCCACCTCTGTGCAGAGATCACCAGAAATATTACTTTATTGCAAAACAAGGCATAACCTTAGCAAGGCTCAGGATAATGGCACTGTGATTACTATAGCTTGAGACTGAGCCAAAGCAGACTCAGAGCTTGCCAGTCTTTTCTCAAGCATGCTTAACAGTCCAGATGTCTGAAAGAGAAGATCACGGTAAAAAGAATATAGGGAAAACTGGTTACAACAGCATCTCCCACTCTTCCCTGTGTCCTGGAAGAGTCATTTTGTTACACTAGCAGCTTCTGAGTCATTCTCAAAGAGTTGTTTTACCCTGTGGAAGGATTTTGTCTTCTTTTTCCATATCAGACATTTAATGTGCCTACACACCCAGTTCCAAGGACTGGCCTTTCACATGGAAAAATATATAGGCTTCCAGTGCCTTTTGCAAAAAAAAGGCCTAAGTTTCGCCTGTGAATTATAACACTGGTACTCTGGGCAGGGAACATCTCCTTTTGGTACAATAGCCAGTACCCACTTGAGAGATGACTCAAGCACTCATTAATTTGGTGGTGGCTCACTCAGTCATAAGGTGACTCATTCCAGGTAGGCAGAGTAATATAACTCCCTCATGGACCTCCAACTCTAAAGCATGCATTTAGCAGCTGCATCCAGCCTGAACACAGCTCACAAGCTTAAAAAAAAAACATCACCAGCTTGGATACTTTGATTTTCATTTATCCTCCTGGAGCTCACTAGTCACCACTCATACACCAAGGGTCAAGGAATCCAAGGTATACACCAGTTAGCGTAATCATTTCTTAGTGACAGCAAGTTCCCAAATAAAAGCAGAAACCTCATGGAGGTTAGAACTTTTATGCACTTGCTAACACTTATCATGCCCTAGCACAGGGAGAAGGGCTGGCAGAGGAACAGGAATCACCATTATGCTTATCTGTACTGGCTTGCACCCCTGCGAAAAGCCTCTTCCACAGCAGGAGGGCGCTGCAACTCCAGCAAGTTCAAAACAGAGCAATGAGAAGGTGATATTTTCTTCCCACACAGGTGGAAAGGTGCTGTCATAGTCATCTGGGTGCAGAACAGCACAGAGCTGCTGTTTCTCCATTGTGCTTTACTGAACCATGTATAGGGTTTCACATCAACTGTCCATCAAATCCCAGGATTTAGGCTAACTTTTATGAAAACATTTTGTTGGCTGGATTTGAACATACTTAAACAAAATATTTCAAGGAAATTGTGTAAGCCATACTGATTCACAGCATGAGAAAATGATTCTATTATTGTTCACCTCATGTCAAGATGAATGCAAGTAAGGTTTATAACAGGAGCTGTCTTTCAAATATCAAATTTTACACAACTGTCACAGAAAAACAAATATTCCACACACCATAATATCCCTGACGTGTGATACTTAAAATTTGTTTAAAGATAGGGCAAGAGTTGGAGCAAAATCTGTGCCAAGTGTTGGCATTGGCAGAGTACATTCCTGGAATAACATCACATAAGCAGGAGAATTACTCATAGAAGATAACACAGTCTGAATTTTTATTATTCTGGAATTTGCTGAAACACACAGCTTGGAGAGGAGAAGACAGGCTGTTGATTTGTGTGACAATAGTTGGGAATGTTGTCTGTATTTCACAGACAACACACTGGCCCTTTCAATAGCATCAACTCCATATCTCCATGTAATCACTCTAGTTTAAAATTAGAACAGGAGCCTGTGGCCAGCCAGTTTCAACACTTCTGCAGCACTTAAACAGTCAACATTTTGTGGAAAAAGTGATCAGATGATCCACAGTGCATGCACTGTGCTAGCTGTCAGGAGGTTAATGTTGTGCCTCCAAGCACAAGGCTAAATTAGGATGTGAACACCTTAATCTACAGTTGCAAATGCTGACAGCAATGGCACTTCATCAACTATTTTTGCAGTCTAACTGCATATCTCCCTAATTTCTCAAGCCTGTGCCACCAACTCTCCCTCATCTCCACATAAATTACCTAAATGACCTCTTGCAGGCTGCTTGAAATTAAAATTGTCATCTGGAAGAGAATATAGATGTTCTAAATGTTTGCAGAGAATGGAGAGTCTTGAGGATTGCAAGGTTTCCTGCAATACAAAACTTTCAAAAAATCATGTGTCAGAAATTAGTCTTATCTGATATTGAGAGCCAAGAAATTAGTAATCTTCCCTTTAAAAAGCAGATCCCTCTTTATATTTGCATTTAACATTTTTAGGTCTGTAATACATTAACAACCTATGGATCTTGTTTAAGAAAAAATGTTGCTGTAGCAGAGTTGGAATTTATCTGTATTTGTTACATAAGTCTTATAACACAGATTCTATGCCATACTGCTAAAGAAAACTGATGGATAGAGGTATCTGAGTGACCAGATGCATTGATACTGTTCTCTTAAAAGCTTTACTGCAAGAATGTGTTAAACAAAGCTGAATAGTAGAGACAGCTTCAACCTTACACTGGCACTGTTTGAGGGGGCAGAGAGATACTGAAATCAGAAAACAGAAATTAAACTATTTGCCACAAGTATAATAATAGCAATTCTCCAATGTGTTACATGTACCCCTGAAAAGATTAATTTAAGGACAGCAACAAGTCACAGTGAGTTGACCTGGGAGTGAATTATTTCCTCCTGAAGACATACCTATCACAGCAGATATCAAGAAGTTTTCACTAAACAGAGAAGTTCCTGATAACTTCACTACAGATGCCACGGCCCATCAGGCAGGGAGGAGAGGGGAATATCACCTCCTTCCACCTGCTCTTACACAGTTCAAGATCCCAGTGGCATCCTCCACAGCCAGGACACAGGATTAGCTCATGCTTAGCTACCAAAGTCTGGAGACACCAGGGTCTTTCTAGCAGAGTTGCTCCCTGGGTGGTCAGGGAGCCATGGCCTTGGCTCATGTTTTTGAGGGCTCATTCTCCACTGAGCAAGACTTGCTATTCATCCTTGTTGGATTACACAGGGTAATTCGGCCCACTCCAGCCTGCCTAGCCCCCTCTGCATGGCAGCCCTGCCCTTGGATCTAACCAGTCCCTCCAATTAGAGATCGTCTGCAAACTTGAAGCCATCATGCTCTATCCCCAGCACACATCCCAGTACAGACTGCATGGTACGGCTCTTGTTACCAGCCTCCAGGTAGATTATAAGGCATGAACCACAATCCATCTCAGATTTCAAAGTTTGAAAGCAATGTTGAAGGGGCAACACTAGCCTTTAAGTCTTCAGTAGGTAAACTGTTCTGCAACTTTAAGGAAAAAGTAACCTCTCACACACTTCTTGAGAACTGAGAAGGTATGCCAGTGCTGCTGAGAATCCTGTTAGTCATTGCAGGAGTAAGCTGCCATTCATGGGGCCAAAGCTTGGTAAAAATATTTTTGGTGATCTTACTAACACCATTACTAAGTGTCTGTATATGTAGAAAGGCATGAAGGGAAAGAAACAAAAGGGAAAGTAGTCCATCCACCCAACTATGCCTCCACAGTTAAGATACCCATCATCTACATACCTAGCTGTGACCGTGTTATCAGGAAGTCTCATAATAATGCTACTCCAACTCTGATGGAAACTCAGTGTCATAGACTGAAAAGGTTAATTAATGTCTCAACATCGCTAAATGATGGAAGTAACTGAGCAAAACATCGACAAACCAAACCACAATGCTAAAAACTTCCATAACTGTGAACGAATGTCTAGACAAATATCCTGTTTTGTAGCTGAAGCAGCAACATGTGTCCAAAAAACTCCAAAAAACTGCAAGACGGGGTATCTTGTTTTGGTACCCTTCCCCCAGAATAGAGCCAGACCCTGTGCATGAGCTCAGGCCCTGGCATGCACAGCATTGCCAAGTGACTGCACAATGGAGGCCGGCTCTGGGGGATGCATAATGACTTTGTGGACACTGTCTTGCTGGACATTAGGTAACAACATGCTTCAGATAACCGCACGGCTTACAAAGGACGAGTGGGCCTTGCATTTGCAGAAGGCCAACACCCACCACAATGGAGACAGATCAGCAAAATGCAGCAATCACAAGCTAAACCACAGGCAGGAAGCACCTGATCTCCTAAGATAGAAGGACTGGTGAAAGCCCCCAGAACATCAAGCAGAAGGGGCTGATCCAAAGGACTACAAAAAGGGTCGCCACATGAACCCATGTGTGGACCTCCACCCCACTCAGACGGACCTTCAGGACGCCGATTCTCCGTGGTGGCATTTGCATCATCTCGAGGCGCCCACCCCACCCACTCTGTACAACGGACTTTCAGGACACTGACTCTCTGTGGTGGTATTTCCTCCCCTCTCTTTCTCTTTTCCTCTCTCTCTCCTCTTTCTCTTTCTCCCCCCCTCCCCATTACCCTTTGTGTGTGAATGAAATAAAGAACCAATATATGTGTATGACACCGTTGTGTCTTAATTCTGTAACTGAGAAATTCGTACCTCTCACGACCGGACCTTTATCGGTTCGTGACACTCAGAAAAGAAAATTTAAGATACATTAGCTAATAGATCTTTTAAGAAGGCAGAAAGGCATCTTCAGGGAATAGCACAATGTAGGGGGGGATTATCTCCAGAAAAACATCCTTATGAAGAGAATATAATGGAGGAAGGTTGGAGAATACAGTATGTCCACTATGTCAATGCAAACCATTATTCTCCAGGCTATGGGAGCTAAATAAACCTTTGAGGCTAAGATCTGACTCTTTAAAGAGTGCATGATAGAGTAGAGGCAGAAGACCGTGAATGTAGTTTATTCATTTATAAGAAAGCCTGATGAGAAGGCTAGGACAACAGGATATTTGCACATCAACTGACTGCCCAATATGAAAGGACATTTCAAGTACACACCCTGCACCACCTGAACAGCATGACAGAGGTCTCAGCTGCCCCACCTCTGCCTTTGATACTCACGTGGTCAGCTCACTTACAGGCAAGATTATTCCACATCTTATTGCAGCAGCTGAAACACTCATCTGAGAAACACTTTGAGTGCTTTTCCATGCTAGATGCATAAGCAGAACTATTTATAGAAGCTAATACAGTTAAAATTAAAAACGAGCACTGCCACCTCCCAATTCCTCAATAACTCTTCCAAGTTAAAGTCCAGTAAATTCCAAAACTATTTGCTTCAGCACGTTGTATCTTTGCCTCCTCACTTATTTCTGCTTCCTCAAGAGTAAGGGGGGCTACAGAGCAGCTGCATGGACTCTGGATTTCTCTCCGGAGAGATACAAAAGGGGCACGATTGCCCTGAAAACCCAAGAAGGGGACACCCTACACACTGGCAAAGCCATACAAGTTATCCAAGTTGATCCCAAAGCCTGTTCTTCCTCTTTGGCAGAGAGGCATTTCACAGAGACAGACAACTTCAAAATTGCCACAGAGAAATAAATCCTGAAAGAAAGGGGCTGCAGCATTTTTCAGGCTTGAGAATTTTGTGCTATATAACACAACATAACTATTGAAATTTTTTTTTTTTACATATTGTGGAGTGCCCCTGTAATCCTCTTATGCAATTTTATGCAAAATGTGTTAAGCTTCTTCCCTAGCTGAGTGAAAGAACCAGAGGAACTAGAACAATGAGGAAAGGAAAATATCCATGTACTCAGTCACCGTTGTTCAAAAAGGCCATTAATACAATGTTGTTAAGCAAGTACTTACAATTATGCCTTAAGTTTCCCTTCAAATAATGCTTTTCTAAATTGGAAGGAAATCAAGCAAGAAAAAAACAGTATTCTTGTCCTGAGATCTTAAGTGTAGCATGGCCTAGCAAAGATTAAAGTCTCCTACAAAGGAAAACTTTCTAGAGTTAAGTTTGGAGTACTTCCTCCAAAAATAACTCAGTGCTAAGATGCTCTTTTTTTTTTCCTTTTCTTTCTTTTCTTTTTTACACACTTGCAACAGGGCTATTGATAGCACCTTTTGCACTGAGATCCTCAGATTCATAGCAACTCAGCTCAGGAGGCCCTGACTTCAGCCTTCATTTATTTTCAGCAAGGGTTCATGAATCAACAGGTCAGTGTCCCCGGATTCCATGGGGGCTTGTGAAGGGACTGTTCTGCACAGCCACCAAATCTGTTCTCTAATTTCAGCATATGCCTCAGAAGGATCCATGTCTTGGAGGGATACAGAGAGTGAATCCAGTGCCTTGATCACTGCCCTAGAGCCCTCAAGACTCACCAGAACCTCACTAGTTTCACACAGGTGCAGCAAAAGTGTGAGGTTTCAGAGAGGTGAAAGATTCAAGTCAGCCTAAGTAGCAAGGAGTGTTATATCCAATATTTCCCAGTGTAATGGCAAGGGGCTTATTTATATTAGTTATTCAGAGTGCAAACCACTGGCAAACATCCCACAGCAGGTTTGCTGAGTGTTTTAGCTGCAAGAGAAATTCTCATCTCTTTGGTGATTCTAGACCAGCAAGCAGAAGATGTAAAGAGATAACTTTCATTATTACAACAGAACGTTTCTTTCATAGCAGTTGTTACCCCATTTGGAAAATACTGCTTGATATCCTGTAATCCCTCTGCATCCGTCATTTCAGTTTATTAGTTCCCTGAGTATATTCAAAGCTGTAAATGGAGAAACTGAGCTGTCTGAGTTTCAAATTGAAGATAGGAGCCAACTGACAAAATACCATGTAGCTATTTCTGTTTAATAATCCCATGCGGACAGATGATGCATCTACTATTCCTTCAGAAGCTTATTTCCCAAAATCAGTTATCATGCAGATGGTAAAAATCTATTCTTTGAGAGTCAAGATTAAAGCCAATGGAAAGTACCATGTAATTCATTGAGGAAAAATAGCTATTACTGCTACCTGGAAGGGAATATCTATTTCCAATACAAAACACTACTTTTTATGACAGCTAACATTTTCCTAAACCTTCCTAAGCACCTAAACTTTAAAATCTGATTTCAGACACTGCATAGAAGCAAACAAGTACAGTTCAATATAACCACAAATGCTTTCTAGACTATGTCATCTAAACAAGCACATGACCCACATGGAGAGCATTTTCTCTCCTTTGAATCCTGAGTGTCCCAGTACCCAGAGCAGGGCTTAGGCACCTAGTCTGCCGAAAGCAAGTGAAGAGCTTCTGCACACGCCAAAGCTTCCCCAGCACAAGAAACCAGACACAGTCCATGCCCAGCCTTCTCAAGGACTCAGCATAGGTGGAGTAATGTCTACATCCTGTGAAAGGTCCTGGCATCCTTACTATAGCCAGACAAGTGGATATATTCCCCAGGGCTTGCTGATGTGAGATACAAGTCAAGCAATGCCACTGATCTAACAGCTGCACTAGAAAAAAATGCAGGCACCTCTATGCCATCTCTACAGCATTCCAAACAGAGCTTATGTAAAAATTGGCTAATGGTGTAAAACCAGAAAAATATTATCCCAATGTGTCTTACAATAAGTTCATAATATTTATTACTTTGGAAGTTATTAATTTGTACAGCTGGTGCACTTTATTTTTACTAGGGAGAAAAGATGTTTAATTTAACCCTAGCATTAAAATACACTTGCTATATGTGTATATTTGTAGTCTTCAGCAATGTAGTACATTGTTGCTCTGGATTCAGGAGTTCAATAAATACATTTAAGTGCAATGGCAAACCTTCCAAAGCACATCCTGACTCACACATTGGCATGGTACCACACCAAGGCAGGCATGTAGCACTTGCCAGCAAGGAACAACACAAGACAATACTTTGAAGTCTTCCTCAAAGTGTGGACCTTGGCCAGTCTGTCCAGGTAAAGCAAACACTGCTTTGAGCAGCAGGCCAGGGAGATCCTCCAGTACACACTACCATCAGGCATACTTGCTTCCTACCCTGTCCCAAGGAGCTCAGTTTCGACAACAGGCCAGTACTTTGTCAGGTCTCAGCAGGGAGAGGTGAAGGTATTAATGTTGGTTTTTCCCTTACATCACAGCATTCAACTGAAAATTCATTTCCACTAGCAGGGCTAGTTTAGAATCTGCCAGCTTTTTTTGTAGATTCTTTGTACAATCCAGCTTTTTCCCCAAAGTTAATGCACTCCACACAGACCTTTTTGACTAGAAGGTATTGTGGTTTTAATCTAAATTCTCTGTAGAGAGTCATACGCTATCAATATTTTTTGAGCTGTAGTCAGCAGGGAATTCTGCTCAGAAAAATCAATGACACAATCAAGCCTATGGTTGTTGGGGCTTTGTTTTATATATTGTGTTACAGCTTTTAAATTACTCCTGGCATTGATCCTTAGAAAAATTAATGAAAAATTAAATGAAAAGGAGAAAAAGATTACAAAATACTTGCTGCAGTGAAAAGGCTGGTAAGGGCAAAGATAGTAACACATTGTGCTGCTAGAATATCAGATGTAGAATCTTGATAATGTCATAAAATAACTTTGCTATAAGCCCATCAGGTGTTTGTGGGATCTGTCTGCATCATTTGATTATTTATTGTAGAAGCAGTCAAAAAACCAGAGTAAGACTACCGCTATCAGAAGTGAAGGACTACAAAAACCTGGCCAAAGGGAGAACATTCAACAGTATATGAAAGCTTTCAAGCACATCTTTCCCACTAAAACAAAAGGGACTAGCTCTCCTAAATCCTTTAAGCACTTGGACAATCTTACCTATTAGGTGCAAAAAAACCTAGCCTAGCACAGAAACTTTGCCAACATGTACCAGCCCCACTAACTAAAAAAAAAAAAAATCCGTTTTTACTATCTAAGAAGCCACCTCCACCCCTCCAGTCTCTAATGGAGTTGTGATTAATTGCAGCAAAGTGGATCTAGCCTGGTCCTTTCAATGCAACACTATTGATTTACTCCTGCAGCACAAGTAATCCACCAGATTTTGACATTAAAATATGACATCCTTTAATGATACCCTCTCTTAGTAATATCTTCCAGCTTTCTCTGTTATTCATTCTGGGATTTAGATTTAATTTGGGTGCTGTTATATTGCATATACTTGTATTGTGCTCTGTTTACAAAATTATTCTTGCAATTAATTATAGTAATGAGATTATGGCTAAAAGACTCACAGAATGCTGATTAGATAATTAATGATTGGTTGTTATTTGTAGCATTATTGAATATACACTCCGGGTCGGTCTCTCCCCTTTCCTTTTTTGGTCTTTTTGCCTGAGTTCTAATAGGTAATTGAGTAAATGATTAGTGGGAAAGTAGATTACATGAATCATGTTTAACCCCTCAGCACTTAGACAGGAATCCAGAGTAATATAATGTAGGAATATAAGAAATCAATTTCTTTGGTATTTTCATTTGAGTAATTACAGGCTGAAAATAGTTTTAAATCAGGCATTAGTTAAAAATTGGCAAATAGTCTGGACCTGACATAAGGAACCTCTCTGCAGGAGCAAGTGAAGTTAGAATAGCTGCCTGCTAGTGACAACAGGACTGATCATCCTGCAAAGGGACTGGCCAGGACACAGCAGAGCTTGACCATGCAACCTAGTGTGGTCAAGTCTAGAGTCAAGTGGCTGACCAGGAAAAAAAAACATTTCCTTTCAGGACCTGAGATAGAAACAAGAGATTGGGTGATGTTTTCCTTGCTCTCAGTAAGCTCCTGTGAAACTCTTTAGCCAAGTTAAAGCCTCACCTCTCTTCAGGGCCAAGCCATATCACAGATAAAAACATACTACCACCATGAGCTGGATGACCAACAGGTGCAGTCCAATTTTAGATTAACCAGAAGTGACAAGTAATCAAGTTTCAGATTAACCAGGTGCAGTCAAATTTCAGATTAACCAGAAGTGACTCAAAATACCATTGAGTCAATCTAGTTTGCTTTCAAAAGAATAAAAACAGAGGCGTAAAGCCACAAAGAAGAGCACTTTGTATTTGCATGTTATAATACTGTCTAATTAAGAGATCTCCCATTGACTTCAACCTCAGCACTTCTCCAGATGGAGGTCAGTGACAAGTGGTGTCCCTTAGGGGTCTGTATTGGGACCAGTACTGTTTAATATCTTCATCAATGACAGACAGTGGGATTGAGTGCACCCTAAGCAAGTCTGCAGATGATACCAAGCTGAGTGGCGTGGACAACATACCTGAGGGACAGGATTGCCATCCAGAGCGACCTGGACAAGCTTGAGAAGCAGGGCCATGCGAACCCCATGAGGTTCAATAAGACCAAGTGCAAAGTCCTGCACCTGGGTCAGGGCAATCCCCCTATCAATATAGGCGGGAGGATGAAGGGATTGAGTGCAACCCTGCTGAGAAAGACATGGGGGTAATGGTGGATGAAAAGCTGGACATGAGCTGGCAATGTGCGCTTGCAGCCCAGAAAGCCAACCACATCCTGGGCTGCATCAAAAGAAGCATGGCCAGCAGGTCAAGGGAGGTGATTCTATCCCTCTACTCCACTCTGGTGAGATCCCACCTGGAGTACTGTGTCCAGCTCTGGAGCTCTCGGCACAGGAAAGATATGCAGGTCCAGAAGAGGGCCACAAAGATGATAAGAGGGCTGGAGCACCTCTCCTAGGAGGACAGGCTGAGAGAGTTGGGGCTGTTCAGTCTGCAGAAGAGAAGGCTCCAGGGAGCCTTATTGCAGCCTTCCAGTACTTAAAGAGGGCTTATAAGAAAGATGGGGATAGACTTTTTAACAGTATATTTTTGTAGTGATAGGACAAGGGACAATGATTTTAAACTAAGATGGTAGATTTAGACTAGATATAAGGAAGAATTTTTTTACAATGAGGGTGGTGAAACACAGGAACAGGTTGCCCAGAGAGGTGGTAGATGGCCAGTCCCTGGATATATTCTAGGTCAGGTTGGACAGGCTCACTGCAGGGAGGTTGGACTAGATGACCTTTAAAGGTCCCTTCCAACCCAACCCATTCTATGATTCTGAGAGTCAAACCCTCAGATCTCCAACAGACATACAGAAAATGAGGAAACTGTATTCAGGTCAGTGAAGCAAAGGTTCTTCCACTTGTCTTCCCTTAACCAAGCCTCAGAGCAAGTCCATTCTGTATCTTGACAGAAGTAGGGACCTCACAGGGAAAAATCAGCCAGTATTTAGATAATTGATCAAACTTCATATGCAAAAATTGCCCAAACAAAAGTTGCTGGGCAGCCTTAACTGCTGCATTATTGGAAAAACAGAGCATTCTTCCCCAGTTATTTGGCTTGCTTGTTTTTTCAGAGCTTTGTTAAAGTGTTTAGGTTTTCTTAACTAGCAGAAAAAGAAGGAGCAAGAAAAGCTAGCAGTCTACTTTTTAATGTTGCCGACTAGATGAAATACAAAATAAGTCATCATGAGGGACTGATAAGTTACATTTATTCATGGGGACCAAGGTAACTCTAAAATAAAAGTTAGATTGTCAGAGAAGGAATTATGGCAGTTTCCAGCCATTCTGTAGAAAAACCATCAAGCCATGATCAACCTCTAACTGTCCCACAATGACTTCCATATCTTCCCCCCCGCCCCCCCCCCAAATAAGGTAACCTAGTATTCCCAGCAAAACAGGATACACAAGATGAGATACAACATTCGAGTTTGAACCTGCAGTTGCAGGCAGCTTCAACATTGTTGTGTCATGTAGAAGAGACATCTTTCTCTAAGAGAAGATGCCTATTTCCTGTCCCTAATCCCAGAATAGGTCTACCTCAGGCCTGAAGATAAAGAATTTTCTCCCAAGGCTTTAGCCTAAGAAAAAAACAAGTCACTGTCCTGCAAAGGACAAGATCATCTCAAGACATCACCTTGTCACTCTTGTTTCTGACCTTGACAAGTCCTTGATCCACAGTTTTTTTATACAGAACCAGATTTAAGCATTTAAAGAATTATTTCCCTGCTTTAGGACCTGTGCAATTGGGTTCAAAGGTGTAGAGTTTTCTAAAATCCTTCTGAAGGGGGAAGAACCTGTTTGTGCTCAGTTTCCTGGGAAAATCCAGGCTTTCACATACCTGCTTTGTAGCTGAAAGCTTTTGAAAGTCACACTTCAGCCCCAGGTGCTGGGAAGTACACCATTTTGCTCACAGTAGTTCAGATGTCAGCCGCCACAGGTGAGGTGGAAACAAGCATAAGCTTCAAAAGGATACAAAACCAAAGACTTCAGTGGTGTGCCTTTGACACAAGTCACTAGTTTACCAGTCATGTGACAGATTGCCAAATTCACTCAGATAAGTTGCATCCATTAACATCCGTCAGAATCTGGCTATCCTGTGATCAGCATTATTCCACTACTGAGGCAAACCACCCAGATTACAGCAGATGACACACTAGCCTATTCTGAATACATTCTCACATTGGTTTAATCATAGAATCATAGAATGGTTGGAGTTGGAAGGAACCTTCAAAGGTCATCTAGTCCAATCCCCCTGCAACGAGCAGGGACATCCCTGACTAGATCAGGTCGCTCAGAGCCTCATCCAGCCTGGCCTTGAACGTTTCCAGGGATGGGCTTCCACCACCTCTCTGGACAACCTGTTCCAGTGCTCTACAACTCTCATTGTAAAAAATTTGTCCCTAATATCCAATTTAAATCTACCCCCCTCTATTTTAAAACCATTACCCCTCATCCTATCACAAAAGCCCCTACTGAACAGCCTCTCCCCGTCTTTCTTGTAGGCCCCCTTGAGGTACTGGAAGACCACTATCAGGTCTCCCTGGAGCCTCCTCTTCTCCAGGCTGAACAGCCCCAACTCTCTCAGCCTGTCCTCATAGGAAAGGTGCTCCAGCCCTCTCATCATCTTCATGGCCCTCCTCTGGACCTTCTCCAGCTGGTCCATGTCCTTCTTAAGTTGGGGGCTCCAGAACTGGACACAGTACTCCAGGTGGGGTCTCACCAGGGCAGAGTAGAGGGGGA
>JAAGAY010145837.1:33524-65003 GCA_011801015.1 Ardeotis arabs
GCCCACCTCTCCAGCCTGTCAAGGTCCCTCTGGATGGCATCCCTCCCTTCCAGTGTGTCGACGGCACCACACAGCTTGGTGTCATCGGCGAACTTGCTGAGGGTGCACTCTATCCCACTGTCCATGTCGCCGACAAAGATATTGAACAGGGCCGGGCCCAACACGGACCCCTGAGGGACTCCACTCATGACCGGTCTCCACTTGGACATTGAGCCGTTGACCACCACTCTCTGAGTGCGGCTATCCAGCCAACTCCTTATCCACCGAGTGGTCCATCCATCAAACCCATGCCTCTCCACTTTAGAGAGAAGGATGTTGTGCAGGACAGTGTCAAATGCCTTGCACAAGTCCAGGTAGATGATGTCCGTTGCTCATCCCTTGTCCACCGATGCTGTCACGCCGTCATAGAAGGTCACCAAATTGGTCAGGCACCATCTGCCCTTGGTGAAAGCCATGTTGGCTGTCACCAGCCACCTCCTTGCTCTCCATCTGCCTTAGCATGGTTTCCAGGAGAATCTGCTCCATCACCTTGCCAGGCACAGAGGTAAGGCTGACTGGCCTGTAGTTGCCCGGGTCCTCCTTGTTCCCCTTTTTAAAAATGGGGATTATGTTCCCTCTCTTCCAATCATCGGGACCTCACCAGACTGCCATGATTTCTCAAATATGATGGCCAGTGGCTTGGCAACTTCATCCACCAGTTCCCTCAGGACCCATGGATGGATCTCATCAGGCCCCATGGACTTGTGCACCTTCAAGTTCCTCATATGATCCCAAACCTGCTCTTCGAGTACAGTGGGTGGTTCTTCATCCTCGCAGTCCCTGCTTATACCTTCTACAGCTTGGGTGGTGAGACAAGAGCCCTTATCAGTGAAGACTGAGGCAAAAAAGTCATTGAGTACCTCAGCCTTCTCCATGTCCCAGGTAACCAGGACACCAGTTTCCTTCCGGAGGGGGCCTGCATTCTCCTTGGACTTTCTTTTGTCCCCTACATACCTATAGAAGCTTTTCTTGTTGCTTTTTATATCTCTGGCCAGATTCAATTCCATCAGGGCTTTAGCCTTCCTCACCTGATCCCTGGCCACTCGCACAGCCTCTTTGTAGTCCTCCCAGGCTACCTGTCTCCGCTTCCACCCTCTATAGGCTTTCCTCTTTACTTTCAGTTGGTCCAGGAACTCCTTGCTCATCCACACAGGCCTCCTGGCCTTTTTGCCCGACTTGTTCTTCATCAGGACGCACCTCTGCTGAGCTTGGAGGAGGTGCCCCTTGAATGTGGACCAACTTTCCTGGGCCCTTCTTCCCTCCAGGGCTGCCTTCCATGGCACTTTGCCCATCAGGTCCCTGAAGAGGCCGAAGTCCACCTTCTTGAAGTCTAGGGCTGAGAGCTTGCTGTGTAGTTTCCTCGCTGCCCCGTGGATCTTGAACTCCACCGCGTCGTGGTCGCTGCAGCCAAGGCTGTCCTTCAGTTTCACATCCCCCACCAGTCCCTCCCTGTTGGTGAGCACAAGGTCAAGCATGGCACCCCTCCTCTATCGCCTGCAGGAGGAAGTTATCGTCCACACATTCCAGGAACCTCCTGGACTGCCTGTGCCCTGCTGTGTTGTCTCTCCAACAGATGTCAGGGTGGTTGAAGTCCCCCATGAGGACCAGGGCTTGTGACCGTGAGGCTGCTCCTATCTGGCTATAGGGCGCCTCGTCTGCTCTGTCTTCCTGGCCAGGCGGCCTGTAACAGACTCCCCACCGTAACGTCCCCTGTCCGCCCCCGTCCTCTAATCTTGACCCATAAGCTCTCTGTCAGCTCCTCCTCCATCCCCAGGCAGAGCTCCACGCACTCCAGCCCGTTGCTGACGTAGAGAGTGACACCCCCTCCTCATCTCCCCTTCCTGTCCTTTCTAAAAAGCCTGTACCCCTCCATGTTGACGCTCCAGTCATATGAGTCATCCCACGACGTCTCCGTGATGCCAACAAGGTTGTAGCCCTGCTCGTGTGCATGCATCTCCAGCTCTTCCTGTTTGTTTCCCATGCTGCGTGCATTGGTATAGAGACACTTCAGCTGGGCCCCTGACAAAGCCGACTTGCTGGCTGGAGTGACAGGAGTTCTTTTGGACTGCAGTTTAAGTTCATTTGCACGTACCCGAGATCCTTCCTCAGCTTCTGGGCACTCGGTGCTGGCACTGATGCCATGGTGACAGCAGTGGGCTGGACTGTGCTCCCCCTCCCCCAGCAACACTAGTTAAAGCCCTCTGGACAAGTCTGGCAAGCCTCTGGCCAAGCACACTCTTCCCCTTCTCGGTTAGGTGTACGCCATCCGCCCCTAGCAGCCCGGGCTTCTCAAAGCACTCCCCATGGTTGAGATACCCAAAGCCCTGGCTGTAGCACCACTCCCTGAGCCATGAGTTGACCTGCTGGATACATCTGGCCCTTTCAGGCCCCTGCCCTTTGACCAGGAGGATTGACGAGAACACCACCTGTGCCCCAGAGTCTTTGACTGTTGAACCCAGGGCCCTGAAATCCCTTTTGATGTTTATCAGGCTGCTGCCGGCTGTGTCGCTGGCACCCACATGAAACACCAGTAGCGGGTAGAAGTCAGTGGGCCGTATGAGGCTAGGTATTCTCTTGGTGAAATCCCTGATACGAGCCCCTGGGAGACAGCATACCTCCCGAGAGAGTGCATCGGGGTGGCAGATGGGTGCCTCCATAGCTCTCAGGAGGGAGTCACCCACTACTACCACACGTCTCTTTTTCTTGGTAGCACTGGTTATCACGCGAGCCAGTCGGGCTACCTCGCATGGCTCCAGTGTCTCCCCCAAGATGCTGGCTCTTACTTCTTCAGTCTGCAGAGTGGCAAAGCAGTTCTGCAGGGGCACCTCGGGGTTCTGGGGAAGCTGCTTCTTCCTCCTGCTGTGCCTTGCCCTTGCAGCTTTCCATTCATTGGCATTTTCTGCCTGCTTGCTTACGTCGTGTGTCAGTGGGGGCGGTTTTGATTGGTTCACTGGGTGCTGCGGTTCCGGTGCAGACTGTGCCTGGGACCAAGTATCCAGCTCCCTCTCAGCCTCCGTGATGTCCCTAATGAATGAAGATGAATTATCTTGCCTCCACCTACTACCAAAACAGGCCTCCATAGATAAATTCCTGTAAGACAGACCTATTCATTCATGGAAGAGCAGATTAAGCTACCATATGCCCAATGCACATAACTTTCTCATTATCCACCTATATTTCTCCAACTGTCAGTTCAGTAGTTTTCCAATGAAACACATATTTTACAATTCATTTTCAGAAGACAAAGAAATGTAGTAGGGAGAAAAGTGTGCAAGATTTCTCTCCATCCACCATCAAAAAGAAACATTACCAACTGACCAGGATAGCCACACATTTGAGGGAAGTTACATATTGGGAAGAATTTTCGTCTGCACAGCATGACCATAGATAATTAGCATACATGACTGCTAAGAACACAATTCTAAGCCCCTGGCTAGAACCTGACTTTGCAAAAATCCCACTCTGATTATATCATATGTTATAGATACTTCCAATATGTTTAAGATGAGGAACAGGATTGCTACTTATACAACACAAGCTTTTTATAAGCTTCAGAAGCCAGCTCTCTTGGAGTAAAATCCAAGTCTAGCAATGTTGTTGGTTTATGTGAGCACAGTTAACAACAAAGTTCCTTAAGATGTTTTGTTAACCCATATACAGCACCTAACACCAGATGAGTCATTACCTTAAGATTTTAAGGGATTAGCATCCCTTAATGAGAAAAAGTATAAGAAGGATTTTGTTTTATTAAGGACACGCATGTCCTGCAGTTACACTTATATACCAGTCTGTGGCAGACCTCAGGCTGCTGGCAGCTTGCCTGCACTCTAACCGCTCTTTATCTTGTATTCCTGCAAAGTAGTTTTTTGCATACAAGGTTTAAGTGCTTTCTGCAGTTGCCAACTAAGAGGTAGACCCCTTCAGGTTAACTCATCTTCTATGACAAAGGTCTGAATGAACTGCACAGCAAGCCAGAATTCAGTTTAAGTAGTTTTATTTTGAAGTTTCTGGCTATTTCTCATTTCATGCAAAACCTCCTTGCAAACTAAAGGGAAGTAACTGCTGCTTGATTGAGTATTAGACCATGCCATTTCTGGCCACTCATTCATATAACGAATTTTAAGAGAGCCATTGTCAGATAACCAGCATCTTCCTGAAAATTCACAGCATAGACACCAAATTAATAAATATATGGGTGCCACAGAACAAAGCCTGGCTGCAGATAGCACAAATGCTGTTGTACCCTCACAACAAGATCAAGGAACTCAGCATGTCCAAGAAAGCAGCAGCTTTCATCTCCACTCCTTCCCAAAGGTCAGCTCAGCACGTACCACCAGTTATTTCCCATCATGTCACTAAACTACAAAATAAAGTTGAAGTTCCTGATACAAATGCTGATATGATAGTTTGAGGTAACCATTACAACTTATTACATTAATAAGGGACAGACATTAGGTTGTTGTATATTTTAAACATGTTTTAATACCTCAGAATAGTGAGGAAAGAAGTTTTGTTGTAACTTTACTCTTGTTAGCATTGACCACCTTGCAAGAGAGCAGATCCTTCATTGCTGCAGACATAGCAAACAAGATAGGTCAGAAAAGACACTCAGTTACAGCTGAGCTCTTGCTGAAGGTCCCAGAGAATAAGCTGAAACTCAAGTAGGTGCTGCACTTGACTCCTTTTCCAGCCTTAACTATACACAGCAAGCACATTGGAGAGCTTAAGATTGTTGTCCAAACAGATGTACAGACTGGACAGGAATCCTGGACAGCACAACAAAGTGGGCCATATCAAATAGCCTCATACAACTTCTACACCAGCCTTCATTCAGCTTCTACTTCTTGAGGTCAGGAACCCAACTTCATGTTAATGTTAATTCAGTATATACCTTACTGAGTCACATTTATCATGTTAATTTGTAGCACAGTCATAGAATCATAGAATCATAGAATGGTTAGGGTTGGAAGGGACCTTCAAAGGTCATCTAGTCCAACCCCCCTGCAAGGAGCAGTCTAGTACAAATGACAGCATCTTACTTTACTCCAGCTCTGAGCTGCAGCTTATTTTTCTATAAATCATGGGAAGCCAGTGACTCTTGAATTGTGTCATGGCACTTCGCTCAGAAAAGCTGTCAGCTTTGCAGTGGACATTCTAACCTCTGCAAGAGTCTAGAACCCAATACTACATAAATACTCATCCCACTTCCTCAAAGCAGTGAAAACATCTGTCATACATATACAACAACCTCAGTCATACTACTGCTTAACTTCCTGCTCTCTCCTGAGTTGCCCCCATGCGACTTTGGTCCCTTGATGGACAGGTAAATGTAATATAAGCAGATAAAGTAGAGCCATTATTTTTATATTAAATTGTAAAGCAGAACTTCAACTGAAAGAAGTTATTCCCCATCCACATATGCCAAGTGGATGTGTCAAGTTCACTTGACAAATATCACCTGATGAATTTTATTACTAAGCATCTGAAATGGAAATCATACTCCTTTCTCATGCTTTTTATATGCCCAGGTCTAAATAGAAGAGATTGAATTAGGTGGTCATTTGCTACAGGATTCAGATTTCACACTCATAGGCCATGAGGCATTTTCCAGGGTCTGTGCCATGTCTGACATGTGATGAGTTAACTCCTAAATTGGTATATCTTAGTTTGATTAAAAAGATACAGTTATACCTTAACAGCATGCTACAGGACTAGTATGAAGTAGAAAAAAATCTGTAGTTCCTAGGACCAGTACAAAGTGGTGAGACCATAAAAATCAACTGGCTATTACAGCTCTGTTAAAGAAATAATAAACAGTCTATTTTCATTAGAGTAACTTCTATAAATTAGTTTCTGAAATAATTATTTTATAAGAAAGGCTATGGAAACATTACTAGCAAGGAAGTGAAATTGCCAAAGAAAACCTCAGGTATGACTTTAGTTTCTTGAAGTTAAACTTGTGAAGGGGTGTGTTGGTTTTATTTAGTGCGGGGACTACGGTGGCAGTTTCTGCAAGAAGTTGCTAGAAGTTTCCCCTTTGTCTGGTGGACTGGGCCAGGTCTAGGGCAGACCTGCCGCTGGCCAGGGCCGAGCCAATTGGTGATGGAATGTTCAGTGATAATGCCTCTATGATAACATATTTAAGAAGCGGAAAAATAAAGAAAAAGCAAAATGATGTGAAGAAGCTGAAGGGCAGAGGGGGGAGGCATGGGCCTTGTGGGCCTTGCAGCCATCACCCAGCCTGGCCGCAAGAAGTAAAGAGAGGAGATACGAAGAGAACCTGAGAGGCATCTGCCTGAGCCAATTCAGAAGAATTTCTTGTAGGAGGAACGGCTGCATACGCCAAGGTCAGTGAAGAAGGAGGGGGAGGAGTAATGTTGTTCCTGGCCAAGACCCCTGCAGCCCATGGTGAGGCAGGCTGTCCCCCTGCAGCCCATGGAAGCCCATGGAGGAGCAGAGATCCACCTGCAGCCCATGGAGGACCCCACACTGAGGCAGGCAGATGCCTGAAGGAGGCTGTGGCCCATGGAGGGCCTGTGCTGGGGCAGCTGCTCCTGAGGGCCTGCACCTCGTGGAAAGAACTTCACACCAGAGCAGTTCATGAAGGCCTGTAGCCTGTGGGAGGGACCCCACACTGGAGCAGGGGAGGAATCTGAGGAGTTCTTCCCCCGAGGAGGAAGGAGCAGCAGAAAGTGATGTGTGATGAATTGACCGTAACCCCCATTCCCTAATCTCCCCTGTGCTGCTCAGGGTGTGGGGAAGGAGGTAGACATAACTGACATAAAGTTAAGCCTGGGAAGAGGAGGGGTGTGGGGAACTTGTTTTTGTTCTCTTCAGCATTATCCTGCATTGGTTTTAATAACAAATAGTTTTCCCCGAGTCAAGTCTGTTTTGCCCGTAAGGGTAACTTTAAGGATCTCTCCCTGTCCTTATCTCAAACTTGAGCCTTTTTTTTTATATTATCTCTCTCCATTCCCTCAGAGGGTGGGGGGAGTGAGTGAGAGACTGTGTAGCTTGGTCCTGAGTGGGGCTAAACTATGACAAGGGACTGGGTTTTCCAGCATGAAGAAGCACTTCCAGTGACGATTTCCTCAGATGCTGCACATTACACACCTAAAGGCAACAAAAATAACTTTTGTTTAGTTTTACATAGATCCCATATGTTGCCTTTTTAAATCCTTCAGGTATATCCATACTTGTCTTTTGCAAGCTTCCAAGAAGTTTCTATTTGGAAAGCCTTAATTTCTTCCGTAAAATCAACAGCTAAGGAGACAATAACTCCTTAGAAGTCTGAAAATTGTTTTGTGTGTCCATAACTCCCATTTAACATGAATATGTATAGTTAAGCAAAAGAAATCCATCCCTACTATAGTACAAGTCCCATACATCCTATTGTACCATTGATGAGACAAGTAGATTCATAAACCCTTCATATAGTAAAAAAATTTTTTCCCTACTGGGGAACTATGGTTCCCATCCTTCCCACATATAGACCCCTCACCCTCCCCACCCAGGAGCATGTATCTCATGGAGCAGTTTAAAGCTCTTAGCAATTATTGTCAGTATAGCACAAGTCCTTAGGGATCTGAGCAAGGAAGTACCTTATCACACACATTGCATAAAAAGAGCAAGGAATCAAATATCTAGAGACTTCAGAAGCCAAATGTCTCTATACATTTTGATGGAGAACTTGACATATACAGACTAAAAATAGAATAAAATGAAGTGAAAGGGTTAAGCATTATGTTACAGGCTTCAAAAAACACACAGCAGTAGCAAAAGGAAAGCCCTTTCAGTTCTATGCAACTGTATCTGTGAGAAACTATTTATTTGCATTATTTCATTTAGGAAAGACCATTTATGAAGGGGTGGCAGTCCTTGTTTTAGACATAATAAAAACCAGGAAAGTGAAAGATAGCATATAGACCATCAAGGATTTAAACAGTTCTTTCAAGCTCATAAGTATGATCACGTGCACCTTAAGACTCCTTGGTTCTGCACTCAAACATCAGCTCAATAATAGAGCATGAGTGAAATCTGTAGGTCACATCACGATGTGATAAACAGACTGAATCACTGCTCTACGTTTACAGGAGCAAAAACATACATCATGTAAATTAATCACATCAAGTGTTAATGACAGATCATATTTCTTCTGTACTCACTGCACTGTAGAACCAAGTCTGTTTTCTGGAGTTTCTTGCATATGCTTAATTTTATGTACCTGAAGCAGCCTCAAACATGTCAACAAAATTACCCACAGCATGACATTCAGCATATGCTTAAGCAGAGAAACAAAACTTGGTCAATATATTAGCAACTGTGCATAGAATCAGCTTGCACTGAACAGGCATATAGCTTTCACCTGTACCTAGCAGGCAAAGCTTAACTAACCCAGCTGACACAAACAGATTTTGGACTGCCAAAGGAAGACCCAAAGTTTTAAACAATTTTAACTACTTTTCCAAAACAGCAATTATCACAGGGAGCCCCAGTAACCACCCTCTCCCCCCTCCACTGTCTCAGGGAAAGCAAGCTACTACTTATAAAGAATATGCATATAGTGTAAAGAATGGCTCAGGATGAAAAAGCTACAAAACTACTTCTCAGGGATAAGCTAAGAGGAGAGAAAAGTCTCTACTTCTTACAAGAGTAAGAAAAAAGGTTCCTTCAGCTCCCCAAACTGAGAATTCTTAATCTCCACATTTTAAATATGCTCTAGTAACAGAGGAACAGAGGTCACCTACGCAGCTGAGAAGCCTCAAGCTATGCACGAACAAGAGCTGCTTACGGAAAAGGCAAAATTATTCAGTTGACAAGAGAAGAAATCAAAGGGCTTAATAACATGCCTGCCACCAACCAGACACCTTTTGTAAATGTCTCCACACTGCCTAAAACCAAAAATAAAATATCATCCACAACCCATAAGCATCTCCGTAGGCTTTCAGACCCCTAGCTCACTGCTCCCTGGCCCTTTATATTTAAGAACACAAATCCTTCTTACTACAAATCTTGAGTTGAATAGGAAACACCTCACCTTTCCAGAACAAACTACAGCTTAGCCCTCCCAACTCCCTTACCACACTGTCTAACTCACTTCTACAGGCTAAACTGCAAAAATCCCTTCACATGCAGACTTTACAGTGATTGTGACCAATTGCTGCTCTGTCACAGCTAGGGAAAGCTCTCAGACATTATTTATTGCCTGCGTGCATAACAGAGGCTCTTGTTTATACCTCTTAAGGAAGTTGTAGAGTAGAAGGTCGTTTGTTGATATTTTTGTATTAAATGTTGTGGCACATCGAGTTTATTAGTTTTTTTTCAATGCATTGGAGAAAGTGCTGGTTTAATTTGAAGTCTTTGAATTTTGTTTTGTTCAATTCACTAGGACATCAGCCCTTTGATTTTACTATTTTTGTTTTATTTAGGTTGTGTTAGTTCATAATACAGAAGACTGAAGCTGTTCAGTATTGCTTGTGGAAAAGGCATTGGAGACATATGGTTCATCTACTGTTGTGGTTTCATGGCCGCATTCCCAAGTTATGTTATGTTATTAACGGATATCAGTCTTTGATTATAGAGGAAAATAGGCTACTTTTCATTATGGTTTATAATATCTATAATGCTTCTAGCTGTTTTATTTACCCTTTTAAAAATTTCTTATTCATGCCTGCAAAAGGCTTACAGAAGTTACCAGTAGCTTAACCATTTCAAAAGTGAATGTTTTTTTTTTCAGAGAATTGAATTGCTTAAAATAAAAGAAATAACTGACAAAACTTGTTCTCAAAATTAGCCTCTGAAATATCTGAATATTAGTTTCTTTAATATTTCCCTTTATAGAATCATAGAATCATAGAATGGTTAGTGTTGGAAGGGACCTTCAAAGGTCATCTAGTCCAATCCCCCTGCAAGGAACAGGGACATCCCTGACTAGATCAGGTTGCTCAGAGCCTCATCCAGCCTGGCCTTGAATGTTTCCAGGGATGGGGCATCCACCACCTCTCTGGGCAACCTGTTCCAGTGTTCTACAACTCTCATTGTAAAAAATTTTTTCCTAATATCCAATCTAAATCTACCCCCCTCTATTTTAAAACCATTGCCCCTAGTCCTGTCACAACAGGCCCTACTGAACAGCCTCTCCCCGTCTTTCTTGTAGGCCCCCTTGAGGTACTGGAAGACCGCTATCAGGTCTCCCCGGAGCCTCCTCTTCTCCAGGCTTATAGTTCTAGCTTCCTAGCTGAGAGTATTATTAATTGAGATTTTAATGAAGGTTGATATTTTCTAATGCAGGGAAATTAATAGACAGGGAAAAAAGATTCTAAAACTTGGCTTTATCTGGCACTATGGAAGCAGATTGTTCTGACTATAGGCAGTGTTATGTTTAAAAACGTAATTTTAATTTTTTTCTTGAGGATTTTAAATTTCTTTAGCCTAGATGCTGGTCTTAATATTGTTTTAAATGGCTCAGAAGGATTAATGATAATTAACTGCAGAAAATTTTAGTACTATTTTAACCTTCTGAAAGAATCAGTCTGAGCATCTCCACATCTACATGGCAAGCTCTAAACAACAATTTGGTATTATTACATTTGTGATTTTAAAAAGTACTGGAGGGTGTTTAAGATCAGGTAACAGCTTCCTATTCTGTAACATACTTGCTGTACACGTTGCTCAATTTCTAGTTTGACCAGAGTAGTAGGATAGAAAAAAGTTTCAGTAGCTAGTGATACATATAGTTTCTTTGTTACAGTATTTCTAGTTCTTCTATGTTTTAACATTAAATAGGATTATTTTGTAATGCAAAAGTGAGAAGGACTGAGACTGGACAGCTCTTGGTTGGCTCCCTTCTACTTGAATGAGAATCCCACTTCTGGTAGCCTAAAAATGATGATGCTTTGTCAAATGCTGTATCTCTAACCTGGTGTGTCAATGCAATATGATTTCCACTTTGCTGGCAGCCCATCTTGGTCAGAGTAGTTGTAAACGGTGATGCTGGTATTTTTATTGGCTAATTTTACAAGCTGGCATCTGCCATCAGCAGCTTCGTGTAAACACACTCCTGCCACAGCATCTGTTCTGCTGCATATTGCCCTTACCATAGTGCTTGCATGGAGCTGAGGAGGGAGTGACAAAGCTCTCTTCTGAAAGGAGGTATGTGTCAAAAAATGGGAGCTGAGTAAGGGGCTTAGACCTTCTCCTGGGACTGAATTTCTGGAAATGGACTACTTGAGTCAATTCAAGGACACTGTTTTCTAAATGGCTTTGAAGCCTTCACTTAGAGTCCAGCACTGCTTGATGTGTGAGCGACACGCTTTCTTAATGTGAAGTTAGGAAATGTGAGGGTCATCAGAACAATGGACTTCTGTATAGAATGGAAGATAAGATAATTAATTAATTTTTTGTTAATATTACTTAACTGAGATGACAGAACTGAGTTGCTAGTCATATGCAATTAAGCTAAGGTTTTGCTTTTGGAACCCAGGTATAATCCAGATGAATATGAGCATCAAGAGAGAACAGACCACAGCCTAAGAGAAGACTGTTGTGCAAGAAGCTAGGTATGTCCATAGAGATAAACTTTTGGTCTAAATGGAGAAGATAAAAGGAAACTATGACTGGCAGTTTGCCAATGGATTATGAAGCTATTTAAGTACGGGAGACTTGACTAAGACCAGAGCAAATCAGTGGCAATGCCACAGAAAGTTCAGCTTGCTTTTGTGTCAGGACAAAGAAAGAACAGACCTAGGCTAAAACTGAATTGCATTAAATGTAGTATGATACAAGGTATTATCGTGTTTAGGTGGCCTCTTGCATCTCCTACTGCTTCTACTGTAAACATAGCTGCTTTGTTTGAGTATCTAGGATTTTTTCTGTGCTTGTCACCATTAGCTTTCCTTCCAGCAGAGAACTGAGGGCTGATTCAGATACGGATGGTAGAAAAGGAAATGACAGAAGTTGGCCTGTATTTTTACTGGGAAGCATTGAGGTTTGTTGGTTTAAGAAGTTCATGTAAAGTCTGGGATCAGTCCTAGGAAAAAGGTCAATTGTAGAGTGGAGAGACCTTTATAAATCTGTCCTAGAAAGTAGGAGTCTTCTCCCATGTTGAACAGTGCCCAAGCAAGATTTTGAGACTGGTGTAGCTCTCCTGTCAAGATTAGGAATTTTTTTCCACTCAGTGTGTTTTTCTGCCTCCAATGTGCCTGGGAGGATGACACCTAAATACTGAGAGAGTAGTTACTAATCTGAAAATAAACTAAGCCTGCTCTGTTCTCCTGGAGAAGCAAGCAGACCTGCAGCAGCCTCTTCTCCATGGATGATGACATGATGTGAATGTGCTCTCACCTTCCAGATTAGGGGCTAACTCAGACCCAGAGCAGCCACCTAACTTGCAGGTGCCCAGTTCCTGGGGTAGTGGTTGTGAAGAGTTAATAGGGGAGAGTTTGTGGTAAATGAAATGGGGTGAGCTTAGCATGGAGGAAATAGATTTGCAACACCCACCAGTAGCAAAGCAGCAAAGAACAAAAGTGTTGACTGTTACCATGTGCAATGATCAGCCCCTGTAGCATTTTAGAATAGACTAGACTATTTCAGTTGGAAGAGGTCTACAATGATCACCTAGTCCAGCTGCCTGACTTGACCCTGGCTGATCAAGTTAAAGCATGTTAGGGGCATTGTCCAAATGCCTCTTAAACACTGACAGGCTTGGGGCATTGACCACCTTCTCTAGGAAGCCTGTTCCAGTGCTTGACCACCCTCTTGGTAAAGAAATGCTTCCTAATGTCCAGTCTAAACCTCCCCTGATGCATCTTTGAGCCATTCCCACGTGCCCTGTCACGGGATCCCAGAGAGAAGAGATCAGTAGCTCCCTCTCCACTTCCCCTCCTCAGGAAGCTGTAGAGTACAATGAGGTTGCTCCTCAGCCTCCTTTTCTCTGAAGTCCTTAGCTGCTCCTCATAGGACATGCCTTCCAGCCCTTTCATCAGCTTTGTTGCCCTCCTCTGGATGCATTCAAGGACCTTTTCATCCTTCTTAAATTGTGGGACACAATATTCAAGGTGAAGGTGCACTAATGCTGAATACAGTGGGACAAGCACCTCTTTTGGCTGGTTATGCTATGCTTGATGCATGCCCCAGGATATGGTTTGCCCTCTTGGCTGCCAGGGCACATTGCCAACTCATATGGAGCCTGCTGTCAACCAGAAGCTTCAGATCCCTTTCTTCAGGGCTACTCTCCAGCCACTCCTCTCCCAGTTTATACTTGTGCTCAGCATTACTCCATCCTAGGTGCAGAATGTGGCATTTTCACTTGTTAAATTTTATTCCATTAATCATAGCCCAATGCTCCAGTCTATCTAGATCCCTCTGCAAGGCCTCTTGTCCCTCAAGAGTCAACAGCACCTCCCAGTTTGGTATCACCAGCTAGCTTGCTAATGTGCGTTCAACTCTTGCATCCAGATCATGGATTAATATATTGAACAGGACTGGGCCTAGAATTGAGCCTTGAGGAACACCACTGGTGACTAGTCATCAGCCAGATGTAACCTCACTCACTGTAACACTTTGAGCTCTGCCCTTCAGCCAGTCCTTCACCCAGCGCACTGTGAACATGCTCATCCCATGGTTGGACAACTTGTTCAGAAGGATGCTGCGAGGGATGGTATCAAAATACTTACTAGACTAACTACATCCATTGTGTTCCCTTCACCCACTATGCAGGTGACCTTATCATAGAAGAACACCAAATTAGTTAAACAGGACTTTCCCTTTGTGAACTCATGTTGACTGTGCCTGATGACTGCATTATTCTTTAAATGCCTTTCAACAGTATCCAGTATGATCTCCATAATTTTTCCAATAACTGAGGTTACACTAACAGGTCTGTAGTTCTCTGGGTCTTCCCTCCTGCCCGTTTTGTAGATTGGAATAACATTGTCTAGTTTCCTGTCAGCAGGGACCTGTCCAGACTTCCAAGACCTTTGGCAGATTTTTTGCCTTTTCTTTACGTTTTTCAAAATCCAGCACAGGCAAGCTTTTTTGAGTAGTATTTTGTTTGTAACTCTTGGATGGGACAGGGGAAGAAACATCAAAAGCTAAGAGTGACAGTGGGAAACACGTGGATTGTATGTCACCGGGCAACATTTGTGTCAGAATTTGTCACATGAAACAGTCTGTTCCAGAAAGCTGGCCCTGATCCTACCTTGTCACTCTGTTGTTTAAAAATTATTTAACAAAACACATGCCAAAAAAATATTTATACTTGCTGAAGAACTTCTCTGAGTAGACACTGGAGTTTTGCAAGCTAAGTGTTTCTGAATTTAGAACACAAGGGCTACCTAAAGGCACAATTTGCACACTGCAAAGGAAGGAGAGAAATAAATATGCTCCTGCATTTCAAAACCAGTTGCAATTAGCTGATGGAAAGTACTTAAAGACTATAGCTGTGATCCAGATGCCATCTCAAAAGAACATAAATGAATGTGTTGGCAACTTAAATTGCTAAGAATTTGCAAGTATTTGAGATATGAAGTGACTGAAAATGATGTGATTTACTCAGGAAATCATAAGGGGCAGGTTGAAATAGAGAAGTCAGTATCAAACAGCTCTGCTTGTAGGAGTGAGGTGAGATGAAATGGATTTGCTTTCTTCAAACAAGAGGAGAATAGACACAGTTGGCCTCAATGTGGAATAACAGGGCAGTAGCTCGAGTTAACAAAACTGGTTTGC
Organism: Ardeotis arabs; assembly: GCA_011801015.1. Taxonomy (NCBI): domain Eukaryota; kingdom Metazoa; phylum Chordata; class Aves; order Otidiformes; family Otididae; genus Ardeotis; species Ardeotis arabs. The sequence continues at coordinate 48,288 of JAAGAY010145837.1, forward strand.
CTATAATCAAAGAAATTCAGGGTAGCCACCCAGACTGTCCTTAGAAATTAAAGAAGGCATTATTGACCTTATGAAACATAGTTTGGAAAGGAACTGAGTTCTGGACTGTATGCAGGAGATTAATGTACTTCATTATTAAATGATATGTTAATATAGTGAATTTTATCATTGTATCCATTATTGTGTTTACACCTTGAAAGAATGTGCATTTAATGAGTGGAGTGCTGAATGCGAACCCTTGAACTACAGTAATGTCCACACTTCCCAGTGTAGATCCTGATCCAAAATGACATGCTGGAAAAGGAAAAGTGAGAATGAAAAGCAAATGGATGCTCTAATAGCTTTTGTGCTTGATTCAGGTCTGCCATACACCTTCTGTGTGACCTTGAGTAAGTTACTCAAGGGCTAGGTTTTCACAAAGCACTCTGATACTTGCAAATGTACCCAAGTTACTTGCCTGAACTTCTGCAGTGTCTGCTAAAGCTCATGACTGAATGTCTTGAGGAGATAAGCCAGTTCTTCTTAGTACCTGCTGACTCTTATTCTGATACAATAATAAGATAACTTCATTAATATTTTAAGAATATTGCCCCTAATCTAGAGAAGCCATAATCAATTCAGTAATTTTTATCTGGATCTTTAACATCGCCTTTACTTCTGTCTGTCTCTGCAGGAGTAGTAATGCTCCTCTTCCTCACAGGGACGAGTTAGGAAGACAGATTCAAGAGCGTCACATGTTGAGCTATTGCAGTTAGTGGATGCATGTGAATAGCTTATGATAAGAAATGTGGAAGTGAGTCCATTATTAAATTTATACAGGGCTAACAATGTAATCAAATTAGCCTTTGCACTTTCTCCTATGCTCTATTTTCTGCATTAGAAAATCTCCATAAATCTCTACAAAGCCATTTCATTTATTCCCTTTAATGCTCTCCTCTGGTGCGATGCAAAGAAACACCTCAATACTTGCTAAGTAGTGGGTGGGCTGCAAGTACTGCCAGCTGTATCTGCTGCTGCTCACAAGTGTGTACTTCCACATCTGACCTGGATTATTTTGCTGATCAATCTAATCCAGACTGGCACATGAAGTGATATACCCTGAGCCTCGTGGGCCAGGGACCATTCTTTTGTGTGCAGGTGGACAGTGGGCTTTTAACACCTGGGATCTGGCTCCACTACAGGGCAGTGAGCAAGGGGAGCAGTGACACAGCATTTGCAAATGGGAGAGTGTGCTGCCAGGTCAAGGGCCTTTGGAAGAACTGTTATCAGGATCGAGGGCTGGTGATGAAGTGCTCCAAAATGCCAGGCTGAAATGTCATGCTTTCTCTAAGCCTTTTCTGACTGAAATAAATATTCACATGTTTTTCCCATGGATTTTCATGGCTTTGGATTGAATTTCAGGCTGTAAATGAAGTGAGCAGATTTTTTCCTAAGTGCACTGTTGTCAGTAGCTCCTGTGTTTTATCGGGGTGGCAAAAGACAAATCAGTGCAGATGCCGTACATGTGGCTGGGTTGTGAACTTGCACAGGCAATGCTTTATTTACCACTTGTTCATTTTTCTTCACACAAATACCAGTTCGTTGGTTAACGTCTTTCTCCGCACTGAAGTATGAAAATTTCAGCAGTGCCCAAAGGGCACAATCACTGATACACCTCGTCTGGCCAAGGGGTGGCCCACCTGGACTTGATGTTTAACTTTTCTGTTCCCACTGGCTCTTGGTAGAGATTTTTCTGTTGCCCACTGGGGCTCTGATGATTGCTTTCCGCAGTCCTACACAGGCTCCTGGGGTATTTGTCGAACACAGCCATTTTGTATTAAAATTGCAGTTGCATTCATTGTACAAATCCAAATATATCTACTATGCAAAGCTGCTTAGCTGCTCCCAGATTGCTTTTGCTTTTAATATGCATTTCATTTTTGAATAGAAGGTAATTCTTTTGTTTCAAAGGGCTTGTGTGGAAAAAACAAAAACTAATTACAAAATTTCATGAGGGTATTCCTTGAAGGTGTCATCTTCTCTGACTCTTTTGAAAGAAAAGAACTTTTCAATGGAAAATGGAAATACTTATATGCCTAACTAATTAAACAGTTGCATTATAGTGGGGCTTCTATTCCATTAATGCAACAAAGACAGGGCTTTAGTGGGACTATTTACACTCGAATTTAAAATATGGAATTGACTCTTTTCAAGATGGTGGCCTTATTGAATACGGAGCTGCGATAAGCATCATGCCCTTACACTTCAGTAAAGGATAATGATACAGGGAATGGATTTGGGTGGCAGTTTTTGGTTCCTGGAATAATCTGAAGGATAGACTCATTTATTGTTCAAGTGTATCCTGTTGATGACAGGATAAACAGCACACTAACAAAATTAATTGGCAATGCCGAATTAGAAGCCAATCAGAACACAGAAATTATACGAAGGGAACTACATACATAGGAGAGAAACTAAATTAAACTTGGAAAAATTAGCTTTTGCATATCTAAGTGAAGTAATCTGAAATGAACTAATTCAAAAGACGTCTGGTTTAATAAATAGTTTAAAATATGTGTAATAGCTGACAGCAAATTAGATACAAGTTGGCAAGTTACACGGGGCAAAGCTGTCATTTCAGTTTCCACACTACACGCAGAAACATTTCAGAGATAGCTGTTTATTATCGCTTTAGTATGGTTACACTTCTGGGTAAACTGTTATGAGGGAGATGCTGGAAAAACTGGAGGGAGTTTGAAGTATAACAGTATTACTAACACTCTATAGGAGTAACTCATGAGAAAAGGATGTAAAGGATGAAATACAGACCTTAACTAAGTGATTATTAAGAGGGAATACTGTTTGCATAGGGGGAAAGGCATAAACATAAGGGGTAGAAATAAATTAAAGAGATGCAGAAAGAAAAATTTGAAACTATCAGAAAATACAGGGTGGATATGGGGAGAAATGGCATGAGCTTGAGATGGTTTAGGTTCCTAAATAGTTTGTGACCCACACCTTGTGATTTTTACAGTGAACTTACTCAAAGCAATAAAAGATAGATTGGTGGGAGAAAGGAAGGATCCCATCAGATTGTCCAGCTTCTCTTTGATTACCCATCAAGGCTACTGGGAATGCTGCAGCACTTTGCTAAAATTTCTGCCCTCTCTTTAAGAGGCCACTGGGTGTACTAGTGGGGCAAAAGGCAAGAGAGAATTGCCTGCTGCAGCTTACCAGTAAGATTGGTGGCAAAACCAGGAGGAGGGTTCTAGAAGACTGAAGCCCCCACCAAATAGGATCCACTAAGCAGTGCACGAAGCTGCAATACCCTCCATTTAGGGATAAGGCAATAACCTCTTTCTAAGGCTGTATTTAGTTATTTATCAGTACTCAATGATGTCCTGGGAGATGAGGATAGGACACTCTTCCTATGCCACAGCCAGGGTGGAGAACAAAACAAATGTCTTGGAATAAGAGCTGTTTTCCTGCAGGAAAAAAGGCAGTTAGGATAAAACCTAGAGTATGGTGGCTATTCTTAAATAGCTTATGAATCATATGAAGCTCATCTCAGTGTTACCTAGAAAATTAAGATGTCACTAACACATTATCTGAAATGCCTCTAAATTATAAGCCTGGCAGTCCAAACAGCAGTTAATGACTGCCAAATAGCAGCCGAAAGTCAGGAGCAAACAATAGTTTAACACGAGATTGTGATGAGACTTGTCTAGCTACAGCAGTTGTGCCCCTCAGCCAGCGCATGCTCCCATCCAGCTTGGCGTTTTACTTGTTCTTTGCTATCTGATCCTTTTTACTAGCAAGGTGCTGCTTCTGATGACACTTTCCTGCATTGCGTTGATTTCTGGGTGGCAAAACTTACTGCTGCTTCTACAGATGGCAGATCCCTAGAAATGAGTATACCACATGGTGCTACTCCTGTCCTAAATCTGATGCAGGGCTAGGGTCAGACGTTCTCAGCAGTGATTTGCCCCAGATGAGGATCTGGCCATGTAGCTTTATGCAGGGCTGGTCTGATGGCAAGCCTCAGTGCCTTTTGAACTACAGCCTAGTAGGATATTTGAATAGCAAAGATCTGGGGCACCGATGTAAACAGATGCATGCCATGCTTTTCATTTGGCTGACAACTTCACTGATGTACCTCATGTTGTAAATCAAAGGCCCTTCCTTGTCCTCCTGGTGGCAGTAAAAATGTTGAATAGCTTGAGGTAGAAAATCCTCTTGCAAAAGGAGCAAACACTTTTGAAAATAACATGCATGCACAGATCAGGACTATGTTTATATTTTGGCAGTAGCTAAGGTTTGCATACAGTGCAGGGGCCCAAAGAAACACATTGTCCAGCTACTTAAGAATAAAAAATGAGCAACAGCAGTATAGAGAGCTGTGTTATCGGCAGTTCAGTGGTTGAAAACTACTTGTCCTCTGAAAACCGGCTTTGGGGATTTTGTAATTTTAATTGCCACTTGTTTCAAGCTCTGGTCCTAAGCCCTGCTGACTGGGGAGAGAGCCTTTTGCTGGTGCTCAGCCTTCAGTTACTGCTTTTATAACAAACGAACAGGCCAAAATCTTGGCAGTGGGGTGAAATAGAGGAGGCAGCAGCAGCTGAGAAAAGTTTTGGTCAACCTTGACTTGCTGCTTGTGGACCTGCAAGGCTGGCTTTTTTTTTTTGTCTTTATTGGCTCATCTGGAGGCAGCCTTCTCAGGGGAGTAACTGATGGGGGCGAATAAGCCTCCATGAATTAATTTTTCATACTTCTGGGTTTTGGGTTTTTTTTTTTAGGAAGATAGTGAAAACTAGAACACTGAGGAGTAAAGAAACCTCAGTGAAAACTTTACGAATCTAGTTGTCAGTGCTTGGATTCAAAGCTGTGCTCTGGTGGTGACCTGAGGTAAAAGACACCTGAAAACCATCTTTCTATTCACTCCATTGCAGAGTTTCTGGCATTTTTGGCTTTCCTGGCCGGGAATGAGCTTTCCTCTCAAGCTTGCCCACCCTGTGAAGCTGTGGCTTCCCCGGCTCTGTGGGCCGAGGGGACGTGGGGGATAGTTTTTGGGTCTGTGACCCGTAGCAGCTGCGGGGAGCGCTAGGGTTCCCCGTGACCTCTCAGCGGATTCCTCGGGGACAGCGTGGCTCTGCCGGGGGAGGGTTCCCCGCGGAGCGGCCATTTTATGTGCGGTTCCCGCTGCACCCCAAGGCGCCCTGAGGCGCGACGGGCACCATCCCCCCCAGGGGATGGCGGCACCGAGCGACGACGACGACGACGGCGGGTCCACCCCGTCGGGGGCGTCTCCGCGGCGGCGCGGGGCCGCCTCATCCGTCCCCGCCCCCCGCCTGCCCAGTCGCGCCGGCGGCTGGACGGGAGCGGAGACGAGCAGCGCCGCGCCGCGCCGCGCCGCCAGCCCGCGTTGTCCCGATCCGAGCGGAGAGCGCTAGGGGAGAGCCTCCTCCACCGCCCCATGCGCTGAGGGGCGGCGGGATGGGGCCGCGGGGTGGCGGCTGGGTCGGCCGTGCTGGGGCGCCGACTCCCGGTTGGACGTGCCTCCTGCCGCTGCTGCTGTGCGCCGCGTTCCGGAGCCTGCGGGCCAGCCCCGGCAGCGAGGGTGAGCGGGAGCGGGGCGGCCGGGCCGTCGGGGCAGCGCCCGTCGACGCGGGAGGCTGCCGGGCGCCGCGCCGCTTTGGGCTTGTCTGACTTGGGTTTTGGGGGAGGAGAGCTCTGCCCGCGGGGAGGTGGATGCTGCGCCGGGGGATGCGGGCGGCTCTGGCCGGTGGGGCTGGGGGTCCCGGATAGGGAGAGGGGAGGCAGCGCTGCCTCAGGGCACGGGCAGGCTTGCGCGGGTGGGAGTGCACAGATGCCTTGTCACGGGCGCATTTTGCGGTGTTTGGGGTTTTTTGGGGTTTTTTTTTTTGGGGGGGGCGGTGCAAGGGTGGCGTATTGCATGGGTGCCTTTGCACGGGGACAGAGGGGTCTTGCGGGAACGGAGTCGGCCGGAGCCCGAGGAGCCCCGCAAGCGCTGGCCGCAGTGCGCTTACTTCGTGCCTTAAAATACATCTGTGGAAAGGAGGGGAAGCCGCGGAGGTACCGGTATTTAACTCGCAACGCCGCAGAGCGCGGCCCCTGGGGACTGACTTTTTTTTTTTTAATACGTTTAATCTCTGCGAGGCCTATAGCCAAAAACATGTGTCCAGGCTTCTTCTCTAGCAGGGTACTTCCAGGCGTTCGAACCGGACTGTTTTGTTTTGTTTTGTTTTGTTTTCCTTTATACATGGTGTGGGCATTACTTGAGGCTTTTTATTATTATTTTTGGATCCGTGCACAGGCTGTAATATGAAAGCAATGGGTGGAGAAGTTTGGCATCTGATGGGGGTGCCGGCTGCTCATAGCAGGCTGGTTTTGTGATGCACCGTAGTTATTTGTGAAACTCCTTTGGAGGGAGGAGGTACGCGGGGGTTGGTGAAGGAAAACCGTACTAGAATTTCAAAGATGTGGCCTGAGGTAACCAGCTAGCTGTAGTTGATCTTGGAGAGGGAGAATAACGTGAATCACAGTTTTTTTTTTTAAAGGGTGGGAGTGGGGGGAGAGTGCAGAGGAAGGGGAAAATGCTGTTCCTCTGTATGTGAAGATATCAAATGTTCAGGAAATGCATTGGTTTGGGGATGGTGGAAACGGCTGTGCCTTGGTGAGATAGCAGTGGGCCCGATCCTCCCATCCCCACGCAGTTTGGCATGATTTCATCTGTGGGAGCAGTGCCAGGGAGGCAGCATGGTTGTTTCCCGAGGGCTCTCCCTGTTCATTGGCGGCCTGTCCCTGGGGAGACACACCGTCCTGCACCCACTGGTCTGCTCTCCTGCTTTTCCTGAGAGCTGGGCAGATGCTCTGAGCCCTGTCTTGGTCATCCTTGGCAGTTCTTGGAAAATTTGGAGAGCGCTTATGGAGTTAACGGGACCATTTGCCAAGCAAAGAGGTGTCTCTGTGTGAACAGGCGGTTGCAGAATGGGACTTTCACATGATAGGAAACAGTACTGGAAAGAACTGATGAAGCTGCCTAGCAAATGGGTGTAATGTCATCTTTACGGGGAGGTTTGCAGGGGAATATTACAGTAATGATCAGCAGTGTGAGCTCTTGCTTCGGGGTCTCTCTCTCTCTACTTTTCCGATTGCTGCTCTCTAATTCTTGCCTCTTCGGTAAATGCAAAGCTGAAAGACTGCTGGGAGTGGGGGTGGGTGTGTATCTGACTGCGGACCTGAACTTATTCAATAACTGCTGTCCTTTACTACTAGGAGATGTATTTGTAAACAAGCATTATTTGACAAGTGCTTCTCACAGCGTGTCCCCTTTGCCAATTACTGCTGAACAGCTCCGCTTCTGGGAATGGCTTGCCCTGCAGTACGCAAAGCCTAACGCATGAGAAACCTTGGAGATATATGCAATTAACAATTCACAGTGCATGATTTTTTACCCTCTAGTGGAGGGGCACCTAGGGGAAAATGCTTTAAAAATCTAGGTTAAGGTTTGGTTTGGAGGAAAAAAAAAAAAAAAGTAAATTCAGTGTTTGCATTCTTTAGCATGGAAATAGCTTTTTGCAAGGTCAGCTGAGTTTCAGAAGCTCCTGCCATTTTTATGGGGAGGTATCAAGTGCCCAGCCTATATCATAAACCTGGTCACGTTCATAGATATCTCTAGTTATGAACTGAAGGATATACATTGGGAAAACTGAACTAATTTTTTTCCCAGATTTTCCTATAATAGGGAAGTAAACCAGATTTTTATTTCAATCACCTTTTATCAGTTCATATACTAAAAGCAAAACATGTAGTGAAGGATGAAGGCTCAATGCTATTTCATGCATTTTTTTCAAGTATCTTCTAGTTGGAGATGTCCCTGCTCCTTGCAGGGAGGTTGGACTAGATGACCTTTTAAAGGTTCCTTCCAGCCCAAACCGTTCAATGATTCTAAGTATTGTTTAGCCATTATCTTTAACTCTTTAGCACAGTTCATTGATTAGACCCAGAGGTTTCCTTCTTCCCTGTGACTATTTTTACAAATTCAGAAATTAGTCACAAAGAAAATATTCCAAAGAGTACACTGAAAGTATTACATAATTTTGAAGTGCTGATATTTCAGAAGTACATTATTACTTTAAAATGCATTCCCTATGATAATAGTATGCGAGAGGCAGCCCTGTAGTAGGTGACTGGGCTTCCTGCACCTCCTTCAATTTAAAAATGCATGTGTTTTAAATCTTTCTGTTGTAAGTACTAGGGTTTGGGAAGTGGTTTATATAAATTATTTATGTAAAACACAGAATAAACAAAGGAATTGTTTAAAGACCTCCCCTCCACCTTAAACTCCATGATTTGTTACACATCGCCTGTGGACTTGGGTTGGTTTGCAAATCCTGTTTGGACATCACCTAGATGACCTTAAAAAGTGTCATGCGGGCAAATTAAAAGAATGGAGTAGGTTACATCTGATTGCTTGTAACAAAGTAACTCCATAACACACTTGCATAGTTGTCAAAGTTGTCATTAAATAAATATTTCATTTTAGGGCTTTTCAGCAGAAGTACATGCTGATGAGACAGTGCTGTAGCAACAAAGTATATTGTTAAGCAAATCAAAAGAAATACAGTTTGAAATAATCATATTGACTTAAATAGATAAAGGTGAGAAAGACAAAATGACTCTTTGTAATGCGTTGTATTTGGTTTAAGACCATAAGGATATTCTGTAGTTACAAACTCTTGCATTTGTTCCTCTTCCTCTTAATTCTTACAGGGTTTTTTGAAGCTTGCTTTATCTTAATGTATAATTTTTAATTTGAATGAATGAATAAATGAGTACAATTAAAGGGGTGGGTCTAGTGCAGGCAAAAACAAAGGAAGGTTGTAATTTGCAGATTATTCATGCCAGAGCCTGGGAGGAGCCTACCTGTTCTCAGTGTATCGACTTGTGTGTGTGTTGTTTCATACTAACATATAATTTCTGTGTCATGGCACATGGGATAAATGTATATTTAGGTATAACATCACAATATTTATCTTTACTCAGTGAATTAAGTCTTTTTCAATGAGACTTTTTTGTGTATTTAGTAAAAGCAGGTGTGCAAATAGTCTTAATTTTCACAGCAGTGTACTCCAATTAGTCTAATGCTTTGGGTAAAAAATACACACTTATTAGGTTGCTCTTAGTAGCTTGGCTTCTTGTGTCATTCATTCACACAGCTGTTGCATTTTGTGTAATTCTGTAGGTATTAAGTACTGCTAGTATGCATATACCTTGTATATGCAGGAGGGGTAAGTTTGAACACGTTTCAATCTGCTCACAGTGCTTTGTTAAGGACGCTTTGAGGAGGTATGTATCTTAATTTCATGTATTAGAATAGTTCCCTGTGTACTTTCCATGATAGCAGAGCATAGTCTCAGTGCCCTGTGTTTATTTTACTCACAGGAGTAATTACCATTAACTTTTAAATTTACTGCGGTGGAATTACTGGTATGAGGAAGGACAGCTCATGTCTAATGGTTTTTTTGGGATCAATCTGATGTGTGATGTATGGCTTTTCAAGGTTTAGAATGACTCAATCATGGCTTTAAAATGGAGACTACTATCCTTTTGACAGTAAACCAACATTTGAAATGCAGCACTTTTAGAGTACATGACTAAAAGCATTGCTGCCTAATGACAAGTGTTTTTAAAAGAAGGGAAATAAACAATAGCAAAGATTGACTCCAAGATAGTATCTGTTTCCTTTCGAAGCTTATCTTAAAAATTGCAATAAATAATGGAAAGTAGACAAACTGCCTTAAACAGAACTGCTGACAGAGCATCTGCTTACAGTATCATAAATGTTGACACCATAATTTGATGTATAAAGCAGGTATTTGCACATCAATTTACAGATGGGTAAACTGGCAGGTACCACGGGAGAAAGGGAAGAGTTAGTGGGTTTGTCTGACAGCTTCTTCCCTCTCCACTGTTAACTCTCCCAATGTTTCCTAACTTTTTAGCTCCAGTATACAGTCCATCTCCATGTCTGCCATTCTCTGTCTGTTAAATAAGAAAATAAAATCTCACCTGTAAATAAATGTTTATTATTTGCACTAAAATACAAAGTGTTTTGCAGCAGGCTCGGGGGAGGGCGGGCGGGGGTGGGGGGAGCAGGGGGAAGGTGGGAGCAGGATTTTGTAAAATCTGGCAGAAATTGCAGAGCCAGGACAGTTATAATGTGGTGCCTTGTTCTGTGATCTCGCCAGTTTTACGCTTTATTGTTCTGAGGGTTTCTGTGCTGCTTCTGCAGGAATCCTTGCTGCCAGCACATGCTCAGCAAGTGCCAAGCCCTTGGACCAGGAAAGTCTAGCGAAGGTTGCTCAGCTGAGCAGTGGTGTTGGACCCTGTTGGCTTTAGGTTGTTGAGCAGAACTGGGGCTGTTAGACTCCCCCACCCTGTCTTTCTGACTTGGAGCTGCATTTTTAGTGGTCCATTCCTTTAAGTGTGCAGGTGTGTATATTCTTGAATAGAGATGAGCTTCAGACATTGCTCACAGATGTCAAGGAAGTGAGACCCTGCCCCCGCCCCCAAAAGAAAACAAACTTTTTTGCCAGTTTTAAAAAATATTCTCACTTCCTCTTTAGGAAATAAATCTAAGCCTGTATGTGGTTCAAGGGCAAAATGAGATGTAAAAAAATCAGATTGGTCACTTTGTAGAAGCACTGAATTTCTTAATAAGTGCTCACTTCTATGGAGGAAAGAGTATTTAGTGCAACTCTTCAGCAGATACTAAGCCTAATATCTATTAAAAAGGTTTTTATAAAAAAAAATAAATCTTGTGCTTATAGTAAAACATCTAAACTCAGAATTGAAATATCTGTCAAAAGTGCATCTTTTTCACTGACTCTAAGTGCTAGTGAGAGATGGGGACTCACTTCAGCCAGGATAGACTTGAGCTAGGTATTTTTCTTTACTCTAAGAATGTTGCAGATATAGAATCATAGAATGGTTAGAGTTGGAAGGGACCTTCCAAGGTCATCTAGTCCATCTAGTCTGCAAGGAACAGAAACATCTCTGACTAGATCAGGTTGCTCAGAGCCTCATCCAGCCTGGCCTTATGATTGCATTGGAATTAACTTTTTTTTTTTTTTTTTTGGTAACTTGCTCTTTGCTAAACTAATTTTCTTTGATATCTGCTGTAAAATTGCTGCATATTTTAAAAGGTAGTAGAAATTCCTTTTTTTTTCCATTGGAAATATGTTCTTATGATGTCCCTGGTTTTTGGCACAGGTGGAACAGAGAGATGGATTGCCCTCTGTGTTCACATCGTGCCTGTTCCTCAACGTGATCTGTGATTGGCTGGACATCAAGGTGACAGGTTTTGCTGAGCTGAAAGTGTTTGCTGCCCCAGTTGCTTTCACAGCCAGCTGTATTGGCAAACTAGAGGACTGACCTTCAGTAGCTCAGGTCTTTCTAGGGATTTGTTATCCTTCTAGTTGTCTTTTTGACCTATTTTATCTTTCACAGTCTCAGTTTTGGTATTTGCTATGGCTTTGGTCAGTGCAGTATCTGAGCCTCTCCGAATGTTTAATGTGCTTATCCTCTTGGAGGTAGAAAGCAATTATCCCTGTCTTGAGAGGGGGCAGTCAGGAGGAGATGCAAGCACTACAATTCACAGCACTTGACTTCTAGGGGTGTGGGAGGTGACAGGTGGCTATCTGCAGAGGTCCAGTGGCACGTTGCCTGCTGTGGACAGAGGTGCTGGGACCTGTAGGCTGCCCTGGACTGTGCGTATGAGCACAGCCTCCCTGCTTCTGCTTTGCAAAGAGGACTAAAGATGTTTTGGGCCAGAAGAATTGCCACGGGAGCATTTGGCACATGCTGTGGCTGTCTCACTGGGGATGTCAGTGGTGGGAAGCACTGTCCTTTTCTCTCTCTCTTCCCTGGTATTTCAGTTGTGCAGGAGGTATGTTAGGAGGACTTTGACCAGGTAGAGCTGCCCAGGTGACCACTAGCTGGAAGGATGAGAAGGTGATGTAGCATGTACTACCACTGCAGATCGGGGAATGTCTACATGAACTGGTCTGGCAGCCATGAGGGAGAAGGTGACTCCTACCCCTCACAAGATCCTGAGCATCAGCAGGGGGTCAGCTGGTGTGTTCCTGAGCAAACTGTGCCTTGTGGGGAGTGCATGGAGAGAAAGCAGTCCTCCACAGAAGTTGAGAGCTTCTAGGTTTAGGTGGCTATGTAGCCCATATTGAGTCTGTAGGAGAGGGGTTAGGACCCTGGGCTTGCAGGCTTTCATACCAGCTCCTTCATTTTGTTGTAGGGGGCAGTACTAAAGTGCCTTGCCAAGGTATTAACTCCTGGGTTCTCTAATCTGGATCACTTAATCTTCAAAAGAGGTCACAACAACCAGTTTGAACTTTGTAATTCTCTGAGGTGGCAGAGAAACACCTCGGAGGAAATTAATTATTTAGCATCAATAATGTGCATTTCATTATGATTCTGGGTGGACTTGTATAATTTTTTAAAACTGTTTTGCATGTCCCAAACTAGTGAAACTACTTGGCAAAACTATCTGCATACTTGCCTTTGTAAGTTAATTTATCCAAAACTCCGTTTATTTTGGTTTATCCATCTTTGCTTTACTAATGTTCACATGCGGTTTCTTCCTAAAATGTGTTGGCAATGTGCTGTTCCCATTAGCAACCTCCACCTTCTTCCCTCAACAGAAATAGAAGGGATAAACTGTTAACATCCCTGAAAAGCCAATAGATCATCTTAAATGGTTTTTTTTTGCTCCTGAATGCTATTTAAGCATTATGTCAGTTCCTTTTTTTTTTTTCTACTTGAGTGAACTCAGTGGCAGCACAGTAGTCATATTGCCAACAGGAGGGCCTTATTGGTGCTGGACAGTAAGGTCTTGCGAGTCCATTGGTAGTGAAAGCTGACAGCCTTGACAGCTCTGGATGTGTCTGTGCTGAACTTCTTTCTTTTTGTTGAGTTTAGCTATATGCGTAACAGAATTTGTCCATGTATTATAGGATACCTTTTAGGAACAGAGACCATACTGCTTTTAGTTGGTGATGCCCTAATTTAGGGAAGAAGGTGAGATTTCATCCCAGCATTGCCAGCAGGTGTTTTGATTGCACTGGGAAGCTGTTAGGATTTTAGGGCTTGACTTTATGTGAGTGCTTAATAAGGTGCTTGCTTTAAGTAGGGTCTTGAAAAACTGACTGCCTCCTTCAACCATTTGCAGATGATACCCTGGGTCTGCAGTCAGCACCGGTATTTCGTTTCTCCGCGCAGGCTGGTTGTCAGGTTGCTGGTTGCAGGTGCTGGTTGTGTCTTGCTGTGCCTTCTGGAAAAAAAATGCAGCCAACCTGAAGAACTTTGTCAAAGGGCAATATCACAACCCTTGTAAACAGTGTATTCAAACAAATTATTGACATAATGCAGAAATTACTGGGTAAGATTCTCTGGCTGATGTTATGATTGCAGTTGTCCATCTGGCCTTAAAAGCCTATGAATCTGCAATGCAGATTGTAGTGTTAAAAGGGAATAATGAGAAAACTTAGAGCAGAATGAAGCCAAATATAAATCTGCAGTTAATATTAGTTTGCAAGTTCATTAAGTAGTGTATATTTTCTTCCTCCAGTGGGCTATAAATAATAGGTACTGCTGAAGCTTGCACTCTGCTGTAGCTGGTTTCCACTGATGGAAATGTTTCTGAGGTTCTTGCCTGTGTGTGTTTTGTCCCAATTCAGTGTACCTAATTAATACAAAACATCTGCTCCCCGATGAGTCTGATTTCTTTCAAGAGTTTATTTTTTTATCTGTTTTTTGCTTTCTTTGATTATTTTTGACTGTTAACTTGTTGGAGTGCCTTGGATTTATACTTTTTTGAATAAATACTTGGCATAACAGGGAAAACAGTTGGAAAATGAATGGCGACAATACTGCAATAAAACCAGCAAAGACTGATGAAGCAGGAAAACTTTGACTCGTAATAATGAAGAGTCCTCTACTGTCAGTGTGTCTTGGTAGTGCTTTGAACTCCAGGAGTAAGGATGGGGAAGTATGCAGTGTAAGGAGAAACCAGCTCCATTAATGATGTCTTTGGCAGCCATACCCCCTGTCTTGGGAAAGAGAAGGAGAGAAGAGGCATGAAGCTTAGCGGAGAGCCTGTGATGCTGTTCAGGAGACCTCCCAATGAAGGTTTGGTACAAAGCACTGCTATCGCATCTTGTCGTGCACCTTGACTCCCATCCAGCAGAGCGTTTTACCTTATGCTTAATTAGCAGTGTGTGAGCATTCCCATGAGAGATTTCTCACAAGTATTTTAAATGCAGTTGCTCCCACAAGCTATGAGTGTTGGATCAGAGCTGGAGCTACCTTAATGTAGCTCTGACCTTTCCATGGGTGCTACATCCTGTGGAGTGCTGTGCAAAGTGGGCCAGGAGCTGCAGGAGGATGTAGCAGCACTTCATTCACACATTTTCTCATATGGGAGTTCAGATTCAGGTTACTCAAAACAATGTTCACTTCATAACAAATGTATTAAAGAAGAATTTTGCTTCAGTTTTTTAAAACATTTTGATTCGAAAGAGTTGCAGTCAACAGCTAAATGTCCAAGCGGAGGCTGTTGATGAGTGGTATTCCTCAGAGGTCAGTATTGGGACTGGCCCTGTTTATCATCTTTGTTGGAGACGTGAACAGTGGGATAGAGTGCACCCTCAGCAAGTTCACCGACAACACCAAGCTGTGTGGTGCAGTCAACACACCTGAGGGACAGGATGCCATCCAGAGGCACCTTGACTGGCTTGAGAGGTGGGCCCGTGCAGACCTCAGGAAGTTCAACAAAGCCAAGTGCAAGGTCCTGCATATGCGTCGGGGCAATCCCAAGCACAGATACAGGCTGGGCAGAGACTGGAACGAGAGCAGCCCTGAGGAGAAGGACTTGGGAGTGTCGGTGGATGAAAAGTTCAACACAAGCCATCAATGAGCCCTTGCGGCCCAGAAGGCCAACCGCATCCTGGGCTGCATCAAGAGGAGTGTGGCCAGCAGGTCGAGGGAGGTGATTCTGCCCCTCTACTCTGCCCTGGTGAGACCCCACCTGGAGTACTGTGTCCAGTTCTGGAGCCCCCAACATAAGAAGGACATGGACCAGTTGGAGAGGATCCAGAGAAGGGCCACAAAGATAAGAGGGCTGGAGCACCTCTCCTATAAGAACAGGCTGAGAGAGTTGGGACTGGAGAAGAGAAGGCTCCGGGGTGACCTTATAGTGGTCTTCTAGTACCTAAAGGGGGCTTATAAGAAAGATGAGCACAAACTTTCTACCAGAGCCTGTAGCAAGAAGACAAGGGGTAATGGTTTTAAACTAGAAGAGGGTAGATTTAGGGCCAGGCTGGATGGGGCTCTGAGCAACCTGATCTGGTTGGAGATGTCCCTGCTCCTTGCAGGGGGCTTGGACTAGATGACCTTTAAACGTCCCTTCCAATCCCAAGTATTCTATGATTCTGAACGTTATTGTTTGAAAATATGCTACTTAGAAACCATGTGGTGTTTGGAAATATTTATGCAGGCTTTAAGGAAGGCTTTTTTACTCCTGTTTGTTTTATGATGGAAACTGTAGTTACAGGGTATTGATTTGGTCAAAGAGGATGTTCCTTTCCTCCTGCTTCAGGTGTGTTTCAGTGAAATAAAAGAAAAGATTCTTTTGGCTTTACAGCTTCCTGGCATAAACTCCATCCGCTTTTGCTATCCTGACCATTTTGCCTGTTCCAGAGCGATTTTTTAGAATAAACTTTGGTAGAGTGTGCCCTGTGGTAAGCCTTAGCTTGCAAATGGTGCTGCTGAAGAGCAAGACTGCTCTGGTATAAAAGGATTTATTGGAAATCAGCTCAAAGACCATGGCAGCCCAGAAGAGTTCAGTCTTTTGTCTGCCTGCAGAGACTTTGCCCCAGTGTGAGCAATGAAGGTTTTTCTGGAAGATCCTTAGATGCTGAAATGGCTGGAGGACGTGTGGCTGGTAGGACCAGAAGTGCTAAATGTTTTAGCCTCTTGGTGGGGGATTTTTTTTTGTTTGGTTGGTTTTGGTTTTTTGTTTGTTTGGGTTTTTTTTTCCCATTTGAAATTGGAGTGAAGAAAATGAGGCTGCTTCAGCTAATTCTGCTCCAGACCAGAGGCAGACAAGCCATCTTGCTTCAGTGGTGTGACCAAAAAAATCCGTGGAATGATGGCTTCTACTTCAGGCATTGTACCATCATGACAGACCTGTCCTGCTTTTGCCTGGGCAAAGTAGTGCTGCCACATGGCACTGTTTTAGGTGGCTGTGTCAGATGGGGTGCTCTGCTGTGTGGGCAGCACTGTTGGTTTAGGTCAACACTGAATGCCATCAGCTCTGGCATTTCTTGTGCTTTCTTCCAGCCACAATCCCTGTGAAGCCATCTGCTAAATGTCAGATGTATGAATGTGACAGGGACATTTGACTGAAAAAACCACATCCAGTCTCCCTGTGAGAGATTCCTGAATGAAAAAAAAACACTATTAATTCACCAGCTGGAGTTCAGGACAAAGGTTTAGATCACTTCTGGTTTTATTCTAACTTGATTGCTCACCGATAGTAACTAGCCTGTCTGAGAACAAGAGTGTATGCAGATTCCCTGGGCTGCTATTCTGTTCTAAAAAAGGAGGAGGGGAAGAAAGAAAAAAAAAAAAAAAAAAAAA
>JAAGAY010145838.1:0-30199 GCA_011801015.1 Ardeotis arabs
CCGTGAGGGGAGAGGGACCCGTCTTCCCTGGGGCAGAGACCCTTCTCCGGGGACCCAGGGGGAGGACTGTCCCCTCAGTCCTCTCCCCGCTGCTTTGAGGAGGGGGGAGCATGACCCTGGTTCCTCCAGCTGGGTGTTTTGATCCTTGTCCTGAGCAGGAGGCGTTTGCCAGGTGGAGAGTCTCGCCCTCCCTCTGTGTGTGCACAGGAGGAGGCTGAGAGGTCCCCGCGACGTGTTCTTCCTTTGACCTTACACCATGTGTTCTCCCTTCCCTGCTCTTCCCCGTCCTCCGTAGATCTGGCATGGAAAGGTGCACAAATGCCTTTCATCTCTTCCCAGACTACTGGTAGTGGGAGCATACTCAGTTTCTGCGAGTGCTTGGAGGTGCTGGCTTGCTTCCTTCTAGTTTCCATGCTGAAAAGAAGCACGGACACTCCTAATCCTCCCAGGGTTTGTTGACCTGCAGGCCTGAATGTGAGGAAAAGAGAGGATACCTTCCGATTCTCATTTTCTGTCTGCTCCTGATCCCTGTGCATGAAGAAATTACTGCAGCTGTGCTCCTTCTGAGATCTGTCAGCTGATGGAAGCTCCTGTCAGACATATACCAGCTCTCAACAATGTGTTAAAATTGCAGACTCTGCTTCTAGAAGATACTGATGACTGGTTGGTTTGTTCTTGCAGGAAAAGACTGTACCAATTCCTGAAAAACTGAATGAATGGGCGCCACGACCTCCCCCGGAGTTCGTTAGAGATGTCATGGGTAAAGATACTATTCTTCAGATAACTCTAGGGTCAGGTGCATTAAACTTGGAAAAGGCCAGAGACTATTTTCTGTTGCTCATTTTGCTGGAGAAAAGATGTATGGAATGTGCTTTGAGAGTTGCTTTTTCAGGTTTTATTTGGTTCTTGGGTTCCACTTTCCTGCTTGTTGTCAGAATGCAAAGTGAACGGTGCCTGTGGCACTCCAGCACATAGGCTGTGTGCAATGAAATAAGCAGGTGCTCTGGTGATGACAGGTAAATAATGACAGGTAAAGCTGTCCTTTCCACGGATCTGAGAGTGCCCTGGAAACTTATGATGTCCCTCTTTTGACTGCTTTGAGTCTGAATCTCAGGCAGTGAGCAGCAGATATGTGCAGTGGATATGATTGTACGTGGTCAGCTGGCAGCTCTGCAAGGAACTTGACCCAAGTATTCTGCTTACACTTTGCTTTTACCTGCAGGGATCAAATATAGTAGTTGTGGTATAAATTTTATCTGCATCTGTCTTTCTTTGGGACCTTCATCCTTATTAATGATCCTTTCTAGAGGCTGTCTTGTTCTTATTTCAGAATAATTGATCTTGGACTAAAGCTGCTACACACTTCTGAATAAACTGTTCTGCTTACTGTAATTCCCTCATGTCTTTTTCAAGTAGCTTTGCGATGTACTTGACTTGAACTGTCTTGTTTTTCTGGGTGCACCTGACATGCTAGGGTTCTGTTAGTATCGAGAGCACCCCTATTGCAGTCCCAGCTGCCATGTTTTCATCACCAGGTGTCTTCTTTGAGGCATGTATGTGTGTGCTCTGCACTGAGAAATGGCTCAGGAGACCGAGGAAGAGAACAGAGTGTGATGTTGAAAGCTCCTGTGAGGCTTCAACACGCAGACTGATGCCAGAAGGAGAGAGCTGTAGGAATTTCATTTATGAAGAAAGGGTCAAAAACTGTCAGTGGTATCTGTCTTGCATGGGAAAGTATAATGTGATGGGGTTCATCACCTTTCTGTTGACCTTTATTTTTTGTATGAGATGCTGAAAATTAGTGAGGAGCAGCCTCAGTAGGATGTTTTAGCTCACCTGTGCCTAGAAGAGAATGGGCTGTGCATTTGATCTCTAGTTCTTTTACTGCCTCAATGTCCAGCTAAGACTGGGTTCTCTCTAGGGGAATAATTGACCAGTAGAAACTGCAGTGACCCGTGTGTGTGTGTTTTTTTTCTGCTTGCTTTGGCTTTTGATTGTGAGTGATTTGAGCTTGTATAAAATGGTGACACACTCTGTCTGTTGTTAGATTTTCATTTTAGAGTGCCCTTTCAATGTGTCGTGTCCCTCAGCATCTACCTGTAGTAATTTCTGAGCATCTAGTGTACATTGTTTTCTAGCAAACTAACTCTTCTTTATTGTAGGTTCCAGTGCTGGAGCTGGGAGTGGGGAGTTTCATGTGTACCGGCATCTTCGTCGGCGAGAGTACCAGAGGCAAGATTTCATGGATGCCATGGCCGAGAAGGTCAGCAGGACTCTATAATATCCCCCTTCCTCCTGTCCGCCTCACCTATTATGTGTTCCTTGCAAATCTTTTTTTTCCTTTTAAAGTCATGTACAATAATTCAGTTCCAAACCACCCCTTATCAAAGAAGAACTGTGGGAGTATATGATATGTGCTGTCTTTGTCAGTTTGAAACATTTGGTGCTTTGTGTCAAACATGCTCCATCTTCTCCGTTCAGTGGGGGTCCTAGCACACAGTAAGACTGCACGTGAGTGTTTGTGCTCTCAGGTTGAACTGAGAATGCTTTAAAAACTAGAAATCCCTAATATTACTGTCTTGCACAGGCAGAATCAAAGCAAGTGCCTGGGCACAGAGTCCGGATCTCTCTCGTTAAAATCTTGGTCGAGTAGAATAGCACATCTTTCAGAGAGCTTTATTGCTGTACTCTCTCTTGGCCAAGATGAGTCCTTTGATCGTGTGTTAATGTTTGTGTCTCAAATTATGCTCTTGTTTTTACTGGAACATTCTTTAGGGCAGAAGCCCAACCTCCCTCATCTGTTTTGGTGTGGATTCCTCCCTCTAAAGGCTTCAATGTTGGCTCAGGCTGCAGGTTAAAAATGCTGTCTGTACAGAAGTCATCCCTAGGAATATGGCTTTTGGATAAAGAGGAACCCAGACAAAATCTGGCAAAGCTCCCTTCTGTATTTTGCTAAAAGACTTCTCCCTAAAAGGACATGACTTTTGAAAGAAGTATTTTAATTTAGATTGTGACCAAAGTATGACGTGTGATCAATTACAGCAAAGACTAGATGAGGAATTCCAGAAGAAACTGGAGAGGAATAAGATGATTGCAGAAGAACAAACAGCAAAACGCAGAAGGAAGCGGTAAGGACAGATTGTTCCCAGGAGGCTTGACATGAAGACCCTCATGCCCCGTGCCTCATCTGTAGCTGCATGCTTTGGATAAATGCTGTCTTTCTGTGTCTACATCTATCAGCTGAGAAGTCTGCCTGTGGAAATTAGTTTTGTTAATGTCATTGTTTGTTTTCTAAAGGTGACTCTAAACTTGACAGGCTTTGCTGTCATGGTTTGTTTTCCTGCTAGCCATCACTGGCAGGATAACTTTTGACTGGTTGAGCAGCTTTTGCTGACGCTGCGGTGTTGACTGCAACATGCCTTACTGCTTATTTGTTATAAAAATGTCAGGAAAGGTTTCTTTGTACATTTGGCTTAGATAAATATCTGAAATGGCTGACACCAAGCAGCTTAAGTGCACAAGTGGGTGCCACTTAATGGGTGCATGTATGGGTTTGGACTAACGAAGTGTGTGGGTGCGATGCTGTCCTCTGTACACCGTCAGTGTGACTAGTCCAGTTCAGTCTGTGAATAGTGAAGAGGCCACTGGTGGGTGCAGTATTGTTAAAATCAGTAGCTGCATTTACCTACCTCAATGAGATGTCAGACAGCTGAAGTCTGCTAAGTTAGCTGGAAAAAATTAAGCAGCATGAAACCTTTCCTTCTCTTAGGCTTTAGACAAAGTGAAACAGTGACAAGATGCTCTCAATAAATGGTCTGAGAATTGTAATGCAGTGATATAAGAATTTAAATTCCACAGTCTTTGTCCGCCATACCTTTCAGAAATAGCAGGGTATCATGGCTTACCTCTTTTGGAGGGTCTGACCCTGAGCAGCCTTTCTCTTGCTTCTTGGAGAATGAGGGGTTTACGTCTTGTAGCTGAGAGTTGCTGCTGAAAGCCCTGTGCAGAGTGACTCACTGGCGTATTAGCACAAAAGTGCACAACACAAACGCTGTTGCCATCTTACTTTAATTTAGTGTGGTCCAACAGATGGCCAGCAAGTCAGATCTGGCCTGCTGCCTTTTTCCTGGCTGAGACTGAGAACAACTGTTCAAACAGCAAATGCTGCCTAAACACTGACACCTCCTTGTCCCTCTTCCTCTATAATCATCTATGGTGTAGGTCCCAAGTGGCTTTGCCGTGCAGGAGCCCCTCTGACTTCCCTCACCACCCCTGCTCTTCTGTCCTGATTTAACTGGTACAGGACTTGACTCTCTGTTTCAACAGAATTCATTTATGGTGTTGAGAGAGGAACACGAATCCCTGATGGCTCTGCCTTGTCTCTGCCGTTAGACCGCCTGGTTACCTTTGCTAGGCAAACAGAACTGGGTTGTATGAACTGAAATTCCCTCTTATCCCTGTCATTACTCCTAGGGCCAACATATTGAAGACCAGCCAAAGGTGAAGGTCAAAGCATACTGCATTACTCTTTTTCAGTTTAAGTGTATATTACTGGTGATTACTTAATTTTTTTTTTTCCCCCCAATGTTCAGTTCCAGCAGTCTGGGTTTTCTCTTTTTGTTTATTAGGCTAGATAGCTAAAATGTAGGTGCAGTTTCATTTTTGTTCCTTCTGTGTGCTTGGAGATTGTTGCATATCATATAGTTGCAGTGACATCATGGAAGACTTAAAAAAAAATTCCATTAGACTAAAACCAGCATAGAATTGTTTCTGTGGATCGTGTATCTAAGTTTGCTCTCGCTGAATTTTCAGTTGAGGCGAAATTCAAATTGAACTTGTCTTCTGAAGTCTGGTTTTCCAAGATGTCTATATGTCCTTTATCAGCGTGTGAATGAGCAAAAGTGTTACAAAGTTGGATTTGCATAAGAATCTTTTCTTCTTTGCTTTATAGCCAGAAGTTAAAAGAGAAGAAACTGCAAGCTAAGAAAAATAAACTCGAACAAAAGAAGCAGGAAAAAGGTCAGTGAAATTTTGTTTTCTCAAGACTTAGTTCTGTTCCCTAATTGAAGCCTGGAAGGTTTTGTTCCACCCGCTACCTCAAACATTCTCGATACATGGATAGGCGCCTTAAGCTTGTTGTTTTAGCTAATGTTTCAAAAGTCCTCTTTGAAAGCCGTTTATGTTGAGATTTAATCTTACAAATAACTTGGCTGTTTGTGAATATTTTCCCTTTATTAGGGGAAATTTTGGACAGCAAACATTGGAATCTGAGTTTGTTGATTGTGGATGTTTTGCCCCAGCAATTCTGACAAACTGTGGATTTATAACATCATCTGCTAAAAAAGGCAGTATTGTTAAAGGCTGCTCTTTTTTTAATTACATTTTGAATGTGTATGGGAAAACAGGTGGAAAAAATGCACAGCTTGGACAGCAAGAAACTGAGTTATGATTTTGTGTGTAAGAAATTGAGCCACCTTGGTGCCATCTGTTCTCCACAACTACTTTATTTTATGTAGAAATAAACGTGAAAAACGTGCCTGCCTTTGTTCTGCAGTCTTGAAATTAATGTTCAGCAATGTCAGTGTTTGTTTGTTCAAGCTTTTGAATACTTGTTGCTTCCTTTCAGTAAGTACATTTTAGCTTACTCTTTCAAATAATTGTCCTTTGTGAATTAGCACACTTCTTTGTGGATAAGCACGTTAACTCTGCAGTAATTCTTAGGCTTAAAGTTACAACAGTTCCTGATAATTCTGCTACAACAGTGACTTGTCTGACAGGTCCAGCTTATTTCTGCTTTGCTTTTCAGAATTGGACCTGTTTCAACTGAACCATTGCCCGCCTCCCATATAAACATAGGAGGACAAATTAATCGCTAGGTTAATTTTACTTGTCACAGCAAGTGAATGTAGCAGAGTGGGGGACTTTGGTGTTTTGTTTCGGCTCTGCTTTTTTTAAAGTTACTCATTTATGAATTGTGACTGGGAGGAGAATTTAAGTATGAGTCAACATACTTTTGTTCACTTTGAATGAACAAAACAGAATATCCATCCCTTTAGGGAGTGGCTGGGAGAGAGGGGAGCTGGATCAGGGACCGGCATCGTGCTATGGGACTGCCATGTACTAGTTGTTGGGCTGGAATGTTTTTATTCAGCACAAATAAGTCGTCCTCTAGAAGCAAGAATCCACCCGCTTCTGTCTTTAGAATAGTTCTTAGCTCTTTACAGGTTGTGGTTCTCTATTTTTCAAAAAATAAAATCAGTGGAGATAGAAGCCACTGATAGCCATTTTTAGTCTTCTGAGAACAAACTTGTCTCTTTCTAGTTTTGTGTGCCCTGGGTTGAGATCTGAGTATTTTTCCAAATTGAAGTTTATTTGTTGGATGTGACAGGCAAGCATTTCTCTTCCTTTTTAATGAATAAATAAAACCTCTGCATTGCCATCTTTCACTTTTGTTGCAGTAAAAACATTAAGAATAAAGGTTGGTGCTAAGTAAGGTCAGCTGTTAAAGTTGCATTATTGTACAGACCTCTAATAAAAAATGAAAGTACAGAACTTCACCACGTGGTGGCATCAGACCACTAATCCTAAATCCTCCGAGTAACTGCTCGGAGCATGAGTTGAGTGTGACTTGGCCTGAGAAACAGTAAGGGTACAAGAGCGACTGCAAGCACAAGAATGGCTATTAAATTCGGGTCCCATTTTATGCTGTACCTAATTTCCATCATCTGTTAGTTAATTTCTAGTAGGTGTTTTCTGGTTTTTCATCAGTTTTGTGTGATCCCCATTAATCTTGCGTGTATCTTAACGAGTTTCTGTACTGCTAATAGATGAAATGATCTGTAAAAGTTCATGGCAACTTGTGGAGTTTCTGTAACTTGGATGGGGTAGAAATAACAGTCTTGCCCATGGCTTCCCTGTGCCTGCGTTCTTTAACAGTACTCTGATGCTCCATGTTCGTGCCAATATGCAGAGGTGAGAGTGGGAATTAGATAATTTATCACTCCAGCGTTTGACTACCTCTGTTTGAAATAATGTTCCACAGGAGATGGGGTTGTTTAATGATGGACTTGGCACAGTGGTAACTGTTGGAGGTAAGGGAATATTTCTCCAAGGGAGAATTTGATATTCTGAGCTCTACATCGCTCAGTAGAGTTAATATAACCTGATACATGATTCCTTAGTATCTAGGACAACTTTGTTGTGAGATATTTAACAAGGCAGACCCATGGGAATACGTTATTGATCTGTACTAATTAACATGACCTAATACACGTCTGCTGAGCACCTGAGACTATTTTGTTGTGATAAACTTAACAAGGGAGACACAAGGGAATATGTTATCAATTCACACTGTTTGCATTTTCAGAAGCTGATCAATCTCAAGAGCAAGCCAGCAGTGAGGATGATGGAGAGGATAGCAAGGAGGAGGAGGAGAAGGAAGATGATGCTGAAGAGCCAAGTTTTGTGATGGGAAGAGGATGAGGCCTTTCAGGGACAGCTGGAAACACTGCTCATTGCTTTATATTCAGGAGCATGAAAGCCTGTCATCTCAGCCAAGCAGAACCCATTGGCGCACGTTACATCTGCTTAACGGTGAACGAGCTTCACGTCACAGGCACAAGAGATATTGATAGAGAAATGCCAAATACGAGATTTTTTTCTTAATTGCTTGTATAACTGCTGTGCAGTCTGCTCTAAGTTTGCTCTAAAGAGTCAGCCATAAGTCTCTGTGACCCTAGGGTTCTTTCTAACATGGCCCAGAGTGTTTTTCTGTCTGAAAGCTAAAACATATCCATTACTATTTAAGGAAAATATTACTGTGAGGGCTACGTATTCTACTTAAGTCGAAGCTGGTAGCAGCAGGATACATGAATCTAAGAAAAGAGAGTTTAACCTAAAGTAGAAGAGTGGTCTGTAGCCAGACTCTCCTGCACTGTGAGTGTTCTGAATTTGGGGTTTTATATGGGGTCATCTCTAACCCAAAGAAATCAGTTTATGTTGCTAGACAAGTTCTATAGATTTTTAAGCAGGATCCCTTTTTTATTGCTAAAACTATCCCTATTACTTTTCTTCTGTGTTTTTTAAATGAATAAAGGGGATGTGTTGGATTGTTCTGTCTTTTTTTTTTTTAAGAGGATTTCAGTGAAATAAAGAGATGGTTGCAGTGCTGCAGGAAGGGACAAAAAGACCAAGTGATGTGGCGCACGTGAAAATACAGAAAAAGGTGTTAGCTGCTTTTCACTTACTTTTTGCTTTTGGAAACAATCTCTTTTCCAAAAGATTATGTCTGTAAAGCCTCCAAATCATGTGGCAGAAGGGCTTGGAATGGAATGGTTTTGCTTGTGTTCAGCTTCATATAATGACATTTGCTTTCTCTCTGCTTGAGCTCTCTGCTTTGAACTTCGGGTTCCCTGGTAGGAATCATAACATCCATATATATATTTACTTATTGGTGCTTAAATGAAAAGCATATGCAGTGGTGATTTTATTTGTAACTTAGGTGGTTGTCTTTTCAGTGTGTCTTTAATTGGAAGTGCCTGCTATCTTTCAGACACGCGCATCCAGTGACCTCGGCATCCAGAATGTGGTGCTACTTCTCAAGCCTTTGTTAATGCCAAATTATTTAAAACAAGAACAATGAAAAAGGAGAAATTCTTTTTAGCTTTAGCCTTTGTTGAACAGTGCTGCCAGGAATCCTGCATTTTGTCTGAGCTGGCTTTATGTAATGGCTTCTCAGTGGTATTGCTGTGACGGTGGGGAAGCAGATGTGATCAACTGCAAGTGACATTTTTGTTTAGTTCCCCTGT
This sequence comes from Ardeotis arabs, assembly GCA_011801015.1. Lineage (NCBI taxonomy): Eukaryota > Metazoa > Chordata > Aves > Otidiformes > Otididae > Ardeotis > Ardeotis arabs. Next base: position 8,808 of record JAAGAY010145838.1, read on the forward strand.
ACATGCCCAAAGACTTTAGAGCTGGATAACTTCTGAGCTGCAAGGTCCCTATCCCCACCACCCCCCAGGTTAGAGATCTGCATGGAACTGTTTTCTGCTTAATCTCTGTGGAGGCAGGTGCTTCAGAGTAAGTTGTGACAGTGTTTAATTCTCTAGCACTTAAGCTGCAGAATGGATGTTCTGCAGTCATTGGCATTTTCCCTATGGAGAGGGATGAGTTATGAGAATTGCTTCACTTGAATCCCCCTTAGGGCAGGTAAACCCTGTTGATATTTCTGTGTCATTGGATGAGCCATAAAAACGTGATGTTTCTTAGCTTTTGTGGATGGAGAAGTCTCGCAAATAAACAAAGACTGTTCTGCCTCTGAGCTTGTCAGGCTTTTGAGCTGAACAAATAAGTGCTGTTTTGCATTAGGTAGAGCAGATGTTGCTGCATGAGGACACGCTTTTCTCAGTCGTGAGGAAGATGGACTTGAGTTTGTCTTCGTGAGCTAAACAAATTCAGGTTGTGTGGCCTCATTCTGCCTCTTTAAGACGCCATCGTTACCCGTGCTGAATTATTCATACTCTTCATTTTCTAGGAATGCTAAGTTTGTAGGTGAAATCTATAAAAAGCAAAGAGAATGTGTTGCTGAAGGTGGTATCTGCCTTACGGTCTTTCTTGCTGGGGTGGCTGAATATAGCAGTAGGAGCTGTATTTGGTAGGTGTTGCTATGAATACTACGCCATGTTGTGGTTGTTTGTGTCACTACTACGTCTTCCAGAACACAAAGGCACTTCAGAGTGAGCATTTGCTGGGATGTTTTTTTGTTAAGACAAAATGCAAGTACTCTGTGACCTCAAAATGGGAAAAACATTGTCCGTGGAGTAGAAAAAGGGAAGTGCTCCTATGTGTAGTAAAATGAGGAACAACTCTGCAATTGCTTCCTATTCTAAATGTGGCTCCGAAAAGGAGTAATAACTTAAAGGCTTGAAACTGCCAAGGAGTTTGACCTGCTTACATTAAATTCTTGCTCTAGATTGTTTTCTGGAGGAGTCCTCCTTTCTCTGATGGAGACTAATCTTCAGGGGCTAAAGTTTGCTGCTGTTCCATTTCTACACGCGTTTGTGCAAGCGTGGGACCGAGAGACAGCACTGTTAGTGCTGTAACTGAGCAGAGGTTTTCATAACCTCAGGAGTGAAAAGCACACACGGGATAACAAATGTATTTGTCTCTGATAAGTTTTTAGGAATTGTTTTCCTTTGTTTCTTCCCTCCCCCAGGCAGAAGTGAATTTGGGAAGATGGGATTACTGTGTGATAAAGCCGACTCATTGTGCTGCCTTTCAGCACTTTCTTTATCTCACTTTCAGGGAAGGAACTCCCTGCTCTTTCCCCTGAGTCCGTCCCTATCCCTGCTCCTTTGATGGGTTTATACAGGATTTCCTGCTGAGTCAGTGGAGGAATGCAGGGAGATGGCAGCCTGGCGCTCCTTTACACAGAGCTTCAGCCAGAGGAGGTGTCAGCGCAGCGGGGGCAGAAGTCAGCGCTGCCTTTCGACCTGTGTAAGTGGTGACTTTTTGCTGTGTAATTAATAATTGTAATAAAAGCACATTGACCTCCCATCGCACCAATACCTTCTCTGTGGAAAGACTTGGAGGCGCGCGGCCCAGACCGAGCCACATTTTGATCAGTGGGACGGTGAATTTAGGGACCCGCAGACCTTATTTTTTTTCCCCCGCAGGTACACGTTCGCGCGGGGAGCTCCTAGAGCTGCGGCCCCCAGGATCCCAGCCGGCTGCGGGAACGGCTCCGAGGCCCCGGGGACAGCTCGGGATGTCCCTCCCTGACCGCTAAGTACATTCCCCGCTGTAGTAAAGCCCCCAGACCACCCCGCCCTCTCTCAGGGGGCGAGCTGAGGCCTCGCTTCCCCCGGGGGTGGGCAGCCCCCGGGCCCACCCCGCGGGACGCGGCGGGAAGGGGGAGGCGGGAGGGAGGCGGGAGAGAGGCTCCCCTGGCCCCGCCCATCGGCGGTGGGGCGGGGCCTGGCGGCGCGGCGGCCCAATGAGGCGGCAATCACGTGCGGCGGGCGGGGCGGCTGTCGGCCCCGCCATTTCCTGCGGGGTCACGTGGCGGGTGCCCGGCGTTGCCTTGGCAGCGGCGGAGGCGGCTCCGGCTCTCGGCAGCCGGCGGCGGCGGGAGCTCCCGGGCCGCCGCGCCCGACCCGACCCCCGGCCAGGCAGCGCGGTGAGCCAGGGCCCGATCCCCGGGCCCTGCCCCGGGGGCCCGGGGGGGGGAAGGTCTTATCTTGCCCGGGGTGGCGGGCTTCATCCCCACCGGGATGCTTGGGATGGGGGGGCTCATCCTACGTAGGTGGGAGCATCTCCTGCCCGGAGTGCTCCGGGAGGGGGTCTCGTCCTGCCCGGGGTGCTGGGGAGGGAGGGGGAGTTGGTCTAACCCTGCGTGGATGGGACTTCCCCTGCCCCGGGTGGTGGGGGGCCGTGGGAGGGGTCCCATCCTGCCCGGCGGTGTTTTGGAGCTCCCTTGGGATGCAGAGGGCAGGCCAGCTCTGGGGGGTCGCATCCTGACAAAGGGATCCTCTCGCTGGGGCTGCTGGAGGGGACCTTCCCTTCCCTGTGGTGTGGGGAAGCCCCTGACCCAGGGTGATGTTGTCGGGGGGATCCCAGCTGTGGGGAGGGTCCCCTGCCTGAGAGGGGGCCTTTGGAGGGAAGGATCCGAGCTGTGAGGGGTCGCATCCTGCCCGGGATGTGCTGAGAGTGGCTGGGGAGGAGGAGGAGAAGCCCTCTGCTCAGGTGGTGCCCCGTGAGTAGGATCCCAGCTGTGGTGGTGGGGTGAGGGGGTTGCATCCTGCTCGAGGTGGGAGGATCCCCTGCCTGAGTGCACTGCCGGAAGGGAGGTCACAGCTGTGGGGTGGTCACACCCTGTCAGGGTGTGTGACATCCCTGGGGTGCTGCTGGGGAGGTCCCGAGCCAGAAGAGAATATGGGAAGGGGTTCACCTTAGCAAAGAGGGCCTGAGCTTGGGGGCCCAGAGTAGCAGAAGAAGGGGGAGTAGTGGTTACACTTAGCCATGGTCTGTGGGGTTTTGAACAACGCTGTGCAGGGGAGAAAAGCACTGGTACAAATCCCCTGATCAGTGTCGGGGTGTGGGGCAGAAACCTGGGTCCGAGGTGGGGCCAGTGTCCCCAAGCCAGGCAGAGAAGCTGACAGTGCTGCTGAGACAGCGCTCTGCGGGCGATTGTTCTGGGCACACCGGCGGGAGGGGGATCAGCATATCTCAGCCCCGCCGGGATTTACTTCATTCCCTGCTGTGGAGAAATCCCTGCACGTGCGCTTGCGACTGCACAGGGCCAGCTGAGATGTGAGGTACGGTGAAGGCTTTTCCCGCTACGCTCTGAAGGACAGTGCTGGACAGATTGACAAAATTGATATGAGATAGCAATCGCAGAAAGCTTTCTGTCTTCAGCAGTGAAATGAAGTGGGGTTAAATGCGTCGGTGGTGCAACAGAAGAGAGTAAAGACACAGCTGGGATGGACTTGGCCAGAGCTCGCTGTTAGGCTGAGGAAGAGGTCTCCTGGGGAAGTCCTGATTCTCCATCCAAAACTCAACAGCCCTGTGCGGTAAAGCCCTGTAGGACAGTTATTTCTGTAAGAGCAAGTGTCCTAAACCTTCAACATCGCAAGGCAGGAACATGAAATCTCCAGAATAAGTCTCCCCTGATGCAGATAACTGGCTGAAAAGTATTTCCGGAGTAAAATTGCGTAAGATACAGTGCATGTAAAAATGCTTCTTTGGTCTTGTGTTTCAGCCCTCAGAGCCCTCCGCCCAGTCTCTCCATGTCTGTAGCCAGCAAGGTGAGTTTGCCATCCAGTTACTGCTTGTTTGGGCTACTTTTGTGTTTATGGATTTTATTCTGAAGTTGTTTACTTATTTGGGAACATCTCTTGAGCTGCTCCAGAGTAAAAATTCATCCTTGTGGTATTTTTAGCTTATTTTTCTAAGGAAAGAAGCACATATGATTGGCTACTCTTGCTCTCCCTCTGTAACCTCTGAATTAATTTGTTTTTTCAATGGAATTTGTCCCAGGGGTTGAACTTCCTACATACAAAGTTCCTACGCATTTTCTGAAAATAAATGGCAGGGCAGAGGCCATCAGTTTCCCCACTATGGACAAAGCTAATAAATTCACCTCACACTATACGTTGCAGAGTCCACACAGGATGTTGTCACAGGAAACAGCTTCATAACTTTGCTGCTCACAGCATGTCTCTGCTCCGGTCCTCCCAGCAGGCCTGGGGAGAGATTTTTCTTTTTTTTATTATTCTTTAAAATACGTGATCCTTGCCTTTTTCTGGAAACACAGAGCAAGCAGGGAAGTTTCTCCCTGTTATTCTGTTCTGGTTTTTATTATTGTGTGAAAGTTTTTATGATTTTTTGTTGGCTTTTGTGTTTTGGTTTTTTTTCTTTTTAATAATTTGAAAACTGATGAGCAGTTCAGGAGCCATCCTGCAGTTCTCCAGGGGCTGTAATAGTGGCCTTGTCAAAAACTGCCCAGAAAAACAAGCCTTGTGCTCTTGCTGCCATCCTTATTATGTGTGAGGGGGCTGGAATCTGAAAGCCCACCATGCTTGGGATGGTCAGACAATCTTACAACCTGCAATGCTTTATTTGTTGCTGAAGTCTAATCTTTCTTATTGTGCCTGGAACGGCTTTGTTCCTTTTCAGTAATAGTATTCAGAGTTGTGGGCAGTTGCTATCCTCTTTATCTTCGCCACTTCCTCAAATCTCACAGCAAATGTGGGTTTATTAGCTGTCACCATGTGGCTCGCGTACATGGAGAGCTGAGTGGAGCGGGGGTGATGCAGGCAGGGCTGGGGCTCCTCTCAAGCGAACAGAAAGGTGCTTGTGACCTTGAGGTGTGGCGCTGGGACTAATTAGTACCACTCCATGTGTGATTCTGGGCTTGGATCTCCTCCTTCTAGAAGCTGGTAGGTATTTATAGCCGCCGTGGTGGTCAGTGGCAGAGCTGTGGGTGTGATTAATCAGAAAATCGTGGTTTCTGTTCTTTGGAAGGCTGAGGTAAACATCTAGTTTCAGATGTTTGTCAGAGTTGAGACATTTTTACTCAAAACGTTTAATGAATTCTGTTCTGTGTCTGTGGATGGCATGGAGATCACCAGAGCCAGCCGGCAGCAGCCTGTCTGCGTTGTGGTGTAAGGAAGGGGGTGATTTGGACCTCGCGCTTGTCTCTGCTGGCAGCCGTGGCATTCACCAACTGAAATAGTCTTGCTGCTTTCTTACATCTTCTGGTGTAAGATGCTGAATCTGAAGATGCTGAAACTACCTGGAAGGCAGCTCACTTTTCCCCTTGGAATTGTCTTTTCCTTTCACCGTGCTAAGGGCCACCGGTGGAAGGAAGGGAACAGGATTCTTGATCAGATGTGACTGATAAGTGGAGTGTGAGCAGTTCAGGAAATGTAACTTCCCACTGCAGAAGCTTGGGCAGTTCATTTGTTAACCCTACGCAGCATTCAGCTCTGTGACGACTGGGGAAGACCTGAGGAAGAGCTGTGCCCGTCTGAACTGAGCTATGATGAGCAATGGTTTAACTGAAAAAAAAAAAAAACTGGTTTCCAAAGAAAGAGCAAACAGTGACTCCCTGAACATGCTAGCTGGCGTTACTCTGGTGCTCTAAGGAGAGATGTGTTTGGAGCCAATCTGTGATGCACTGTGAAATTAATTGTCAGCCTAAAACAAAACGATGACGGCCCTATTTCCTAAGCGTCTTTATGTAAAGCAATTTTTTTATTAGCAAGGAGGAATCAAAGGGGAAAGTTGAGATGCCAGCTTCGAAATGAAACGCCAGATGCTGTGCAGCCTTCCTGAATTCCCACTGGAGTAGTTCCCAGGTTTACTTGTGTCATCTTTCCTAGTTCTTATGGTCATTTTTGGCAATAATGGACGGTCCTTTCTCTGTTCTGTGCCTTGCAAGCATGGTGGTGTTTGTTCCATGATTTTTCTAGTGGCTGAGGGTAACTTTGTTTAAACATAGCTTTTCCAGTAGTTGATGCTTATCTTTTTTGCTGCCTCCTTTTGAACACAACCATTTTGTTCCCTCAGCATTTCTCTCATCATGAGTTCTGAATTAAACGTTCCGGTGGATCCTTCCACTCCTGCTTGCTGCTCTGAACCTGGCACAAAAGGCATGGATTATCGGGACTGGGTCCGGCGCAGCTATCTGGAATTGGTCACATCAAACCACCACTCCGTTCAGGCCCTTTCCTGGAGAAAGCTGTACCTGAGCCGAGCCAAACTGAAAGCTTCCAGCAGAACCTCAGCTCTGCTCTCCGGATTTGCGATGGTATGTGTGCTTTGTAGCAACTCTTTCTACATCGTGAAGCTTTTGGTTCTGTAAAATCATCTATTAATCAGTGTTTTCCTCCTGTGAAGAAGCAGGACGTACTGTTGTTTTCTGAAGAGGCAGGAGGCATCTGCTTGGAGGCTTCTGCTTGGGTGCTGCTGAAAAGTTTGAGGCTGGCGCTCTCAAGGCAGCAACAGATCCATGAGCTGCCTAACAGTCAACCCACGCCCTCCCAAGCCAGCCCTTTAAAAATACTAATCTCCTACCTGCAAATGATCCCAAGTGCTCCACCAGTGTTGCTAAACAGCCCAGGACCTGAGCTCTCCTTTGGCCCCAAGGCCAGTCATGGCTGGCTGCCTTTGCACGAGTTTGCACTTGGGTGTGGAGCTCCTCCGGGCCCCTGCAATTGCTGTGGTCTTGAACGTTATCTTAATTTCTGTATGTGTTTTTTCAGGTCATGGTATCTAAAATAAGGTGGAGGTTGGGTCGCAGTCTGCCAGAGCGGAGTTTGCATAGCGTGATCAGGGAGATCGTGTTTTACACTGAGGTGTGAGAAGAGGCCCTGCAGCCTCAGACCTGGTGTCAGAGGACTCTGTAGCCTGAAGGGAGCCAAACCTGGTATATTTTTGTCAGTGCTGCCTCTTGGGAAAAATTCCTGCTACTTGCTTTCCTTCGTGCAGCAGTTGGATGTTATCTGGCAGCTATCTGCGTAGGTCAAAGCCATGTCAGGGAGTGAGCAAATAAACAAGAAGGAAATAGTCAGTGGTCCAGTGCTCGGATCTGTCCGAGCCGTGGTGTTAGCCAAACACGGCTGTGCTGTGTCAGTGTGAGCCTCTTCATCTCCCCTCTGGTTCTTGCTTACTGGGAGTGAGAATTGCAACCTGTTTAGGGGAGGTTTTCTGCTGAGGAAATGGGCAGGTCTGGTTGTTCCTGATGTCTGTCAGCTGAATGCAGAGAGCAGCATCTGAGTGGGACGCGGTGTGAAGATGTTGCATCCCGCAGCTCAGAAGCTGGGGGGAAGACGGATCTCGGGAACTTTCCAGATAGCTTTCCTGGTTTTATTTTACCTTCTGCTGCTGCTTTTTTCCTCCCCTAATCCCCCAGAAAGTGAATAATCTCTAACATTACAACAGTCTGGGACGACAAAGTTGGTCACCCAAAGTGAAGCTGGAAAAATGTGAGCAGGGAGTTAAGTGGGAGCAGGCTGCAGGGGAAAACCGGTGCTGGTCGCTTTGCCATTCCTCTTCACTTGCTGACTGCATGCATGTGATGCTTGTAAAAACTTTTCACACAGCTTACACTGGTTTGTAGCCAAGCTTGTGTGCTGAAATGGCAGAAGGTACCTCCTCGTTTTGAGAAAGTTGAGTCCTCCCCTGTAGATTGCTTTCACTCAGAAGCTTGCTTTCTTCAAAAAGCAGCTCACACACTTGCCCTTATGCTTCTGGGTTACTTGCCTTCTGTGTTAGTCATTTGTGGCTGTACTCCTTATCATGGTTATTAAATTAACGTTTTGTAGTGTTGTGGACTGGTCTGGTTAGGCAGTGTGGTTACAGAAGCAGATGCCCGTGCTGTCGCTGGCATCGCTGGGACTTGGGGAGCCTTGCAGCCCACCCACGCTGCGGGGCTGAACCACGTATCTGAAGACAAAGCCTGAAAACAAAGCGTGCCTTCTTAACTCACACAACAGAAAGTTGCTGGAAGTCCTCAGCAAACACACAAAATTAACCATTTGACTTCTATTCTCTTAAACCGTTTAAAACGCAAATCAAAAAACAAAGATATAAGTAGTGTTAATTATAATCACTGGCTTCACATAATAAGTACAGCAGTAATTGTTGGGAATAAAAATTTTTGCAGTAAGGAATTCTCTTTTATTAGCAAGCTTTTTCTCAGCTGATCATACTGGGCTTTCCAGTGACAGCTGTGAGGTATCTATTCCTACCGGGCTATTTCTCCGCTGGTAATTTGTCAGGCAGGTATTTAGTACGCGAATATTTACTCTCTAATAAGAGCATCTATTTGGCTATTGATGAAAGTAGAGAAGTTATTTAGAGTTAAATAGCTTCCCTGAAGCCCTGTATGCATTTAACTATGTAAACACATGTCATACAGGGCTTGGCTGTTGCTTTATTTACTTCCCCGTCAGTATGTTTGATTCAAGCCAGTCCCATATTGGCTGAAAATTATTACGAGCTGATGGATATTTAATCAACAGGCGCTGGCTGTGATCCAGCTCCTTCTGGACAGGCTGCAGAATAATGCGAACCTTCCTCGTTACTCGATGCTATCTCTGGTATTTCTGGCAGAGTTGGGCAGATCAGGAGGATGTGGGTCCTTTCCAGTGCCAGGTCTCTTTGGAGATGGGCTGTAGGGCTACTGCGTTTGCAACGAAAGAGATTTAGAGGGAGTTTAGAAAGCCTCCTTAATCATTTTCCTGATGGGAATAAGAGCTATTACTGCTAGTCAGTCTTCTCAATACTTGTCCAATTGCTACAGGATATATATTTGATTAAAAAAATAATAATCTGACAGATCTACTGGACTGATTGTTTTTAGCGGCTGCCAGACCATCTGTGTGAATGTAACATGGTTTCTATTAAGCCGTTTGTCATCCTTTTGCCTGATACAATCTGTCCTGGTCTAAATTTCTCAAGATGAGCATCTTTCTTGTGGACAATCTGGGCTATACTGGTCTAAAAACCCCATAACCTGCATCTAGTTTAATTGCAGTTTAATTCCAAAATGTTCTGAGTACTCGGTCTGTTTGCAAACCTGTGAGTGTGGCGTTCGACAGGGCGATTCTCAAGCTTAAAATGAAGCCTATGCTGAGATGTTCTCTGCAGTGCCTTGCAGAGTCAAGCCCTTGACACCTTGGCTTCTGGGAAGAGGTTACACAGGGCTGTAATCACGGACGAGTATAATTGTATCAAACATGACATATTAATAGTTTTACAGACTAAGCAGCGTATTTAATAATTTTTAAATGGGTTATGTCAGCTTGTCCTCTTTCTCTTATCCCGGTCAGAGAATGACGTGACAGTCTACGCGGTAAAGCGATAAGAGCTCACTCACCTTTTCAGTACTTGTTTGGGTTAAATGAACTGTTTTTCTCCCTTGCTACCCTATCTGGATTGTTGATGTTTTTCCCTGAAATACCTCTTACAGAGCCATCAGTCAGTGTTAAAAATTCATCACATTGCACAGCTGAAGCTAGCCCTAGGGAATAGGTTAGTCTGGGAGGAAACATCCAATTAGCTGAAAAGTGCTGCTCATGTGAAGGATAACAAGTGGAAATTGGTATGTTGACATCAGCCGGGCTTTCAGCTTTAATATACAGCTATAAATTGAACACGCAGGTACAATTCCCATTCAGCTTGCTGAATGCTGTGTCTCTGGGTATTACAGCACCCAATAATGAACAGTACACCTGCGGCTTTCCCCGGCTCATGGGCTGTGACTGGCAATCACAGCACCGTACAAACGCCTTGTACGGAACAGCAGAGAATAAGTTTGATCTCCTTCTCCAATCGATGCAGGGGATCTGCAAAGAGAACGTATGCAAGGCAATGTGGCAGGTGTTTTAGTTACGTTGACCTGCAATAGATGGTGAAGCCAATCCTGTGTTATTATTTTCTCCACTATACGACAAGAACTACTGTAAACTGCAAACAGGAGCCTTTTAAAAAACAACAGAAAAGTAAAAACCGCACGTGTTCCTAATCAGAACAAAACTCTGGGAATGTCCAAAACTGCCACGATATTCTTGGTGGCTCTAATATCCTACATAGTTGATACAGGTATAAAATCTTGTACAGATTGACCGCTTGCTGCTTCAAACACACCTGTTATGTCTTGGTTGCTGCTAAACGTGTTCAGACTTGACTGTGATCCCCTCATTCAGGCTGCTGATGGTTTCAGAGTAAATGCAGGTAAGGGAGCAGTCGTGCCAGCACAGGCACTTGCTTCCGTCCCCTTTAATCCTTTTCAGGGTACCCACAGGGAGAACAGGAGCATACCCCTAATCTGCCAGTGCCTAAATTATATTATTAACTTTAGCTTTAGAGACTTGCTATACGATAGCTCTTGTTTTGAGTAAACAGACTCCTGTCTGAGTTGTTGAACACACCCGTTGGCCAGTAGCTGGCCACTTCTGTTGAGTATATCAGTAAGTTATTAGCTCTCAAGGGAGAAATTTGAGGATATAAATAACTTGTATCTGGGCATATTTGTAATAAAAATGAACGTACAATGTTCTGAGGATAGAAGGCAGCTATTTTAACAACGGACTAACTTAAACTGTAAAGTAGCTTGCGTGCTTCCCATGGGGGGTAGTTAAACCTTGCTGGCCGCTGGCCAGGACTGCTTACTTTTGCTTTTCTTTATGTGCCTGAAGTCAAAACTTCCTGCACCGCAGCCGCAAGCGGTGAGCAGAAGGAGAACGTGTGACGGGTGGGTAGGCTAGCAGGCTGTCAGCTTGCCTCTGAGCTCCGCTTGTTGTCTAATGAGTTCCTTCTGTTGTGTGTTTGGCTTGATGCAGTTCATATGGCTCATGGCTGCAAGGGGAGATCTGTGATTTCGGAAAACTATAGCACAGAAACGTGTGTGTAAGCCTTCAAAAAGGCCAAGCTGCAGGCTGCATGTATGTCGTCGTGGGAAACACGAATGATCTGTCAAGGCTGCTGTTCTAGAAAGCACTTGAGTGTGTACTTAACCTTAGGTGTTCTTCCTGAATAAAGATGCTTTCCAGGATGAAAGCCTTGAAAAGAGGAAAGCTACCAGCTGTTGACAAGCTTTTTGTTCCTTTCCCCCAGGTTGCCATGGTGGAGGTGCAGCTGGAGGTGCAGTACAAGTACCCCCAGATGCTGCTGATAGCTTTCAGTGCCTGCACAACAGTGCTTGTGGCAGTTCATCTCTTTGCCCTTCTCATCAGCACCTGCATTCTGCCTAACGTGGAAGCAGTGAGCAACATCCACAACCTGAACTCCATCAGTGAGTCCCCACACGAGCGCATGCATCCCTACATCGAGCTGGCGTGGGGCTTCTCCACCGTCTTGGGGATCCTCCTTTTCCTTGCGGAAGTTGTGCTTCTGTGCTGGATAAAATTTCTGCCTGTGGGCTCCATCCTGAAAAATGAGACCACCAACGTCGAGAAGCCCAGCGGCCATGCGGGTTGGCAGTCAGCGCTGGTCTCCACCATCATCATGGTCCCAGTGGGTCTGATTTTTGTCGTCTTCACCATTCACTTCTACCGCTCTTTGGTGCGGCACAAAACGGAGCGCCACAACCGAGAGATCGAAGAGCTTCACAAACTGAAAGTGCAGTTAGATGGGCATGACAGAGGCATGCAGGTAGTGTGACAGAGAGGCAGAGGCTGCTTCCAGCAAATCGGCTCGGCTAAGAGCAAAATACCTGTTTTGCTGGTTGGTGAGAGGCATCAGTGATGGATTGCCTTGAGGCTTCAATTATGTAAACGCTAATTGCCTGCCATATATAGCTGTGGGTTCTAGTGCTGTTTCAGATGCTGGGGTCTCTGGCCTGTTTCTGGTCCTACACACTCGTGTACTTAAGTTGACACTGCCGTGGAGTTCATGGTCAAAACTTTATCTACCTTAACATTGGTTCAGGTAGCCAAAAATCTGTATTTTTCACAAATGTAATATTCTGTTGCCAAAACTAAAACTGCATCAGCTGTCCAAAACCACAGTGTGTGTGTAGGACCTGTCTTACGTGTCGGAACTCCCTGGCTGTCTGTGCAGCAGCAGTTAACTGGCAGCTCGTTTCTAGAGCTGAGCTGTTTAATGAGGGTGTCTGCAGCTGACCTGGGGACATCCAGGAAAGCACAATAGAAACTCTGAGTGTTGATCACCTTTGCTCTAAAGCAAGTGTTCTATAAATACATAACGGAAAGAAATCCTTAGCTTTTATGTTTTTTTTTTTCTTGCTGTTCCTTACTATATTTTTACAGCTGGGGAGGTAGAATTTTCAATTTGAGAAGGCTGGGAAGTTCTGTTGTATTTTCTTCAGCGTCTGTCACTTTAGATGGAATGAATGCCAAGATCATGTGTTTTTTCCCAATAAGAGGCAAGAGTGCCCAGGGAAGGCTTACAGGTGTTTTAGTTTTAACAAGGACATTCTTAAACCAGAACAGTGACAGGGAATTTAATGAGAGAAAACTTTGAAGGACTAGAAAAGCAGCTTTCAAGGAGGTAAGGAGTGACAGCTTATAGCATATTGTGGAAATCTGTTGCTACGTCGCCTCTTTTTTGTATTGTTGCAATGTCTTTGCCTGGTTCGCTGGAGAGAACAAGCCCTGGTCCTGTGTATTTCGTTAGCTGTTTGGGGTTTTTTTTTTTGTCAGCTGTAGCATTTGTCTGTCAAAAACAAACACTTCTTTCTCCCTCCACCAAAGCAGGCAACTCCTCTGGTGCTGTACCGGTGAGCCTCATGGAGCTGGATCTGGCAGGAGAGCTGTGTGTCATTAAAGAGCTATCACGTTTCATTCGAACTTGACTTTTTTTTTTTTTTTCAGCAGCAGAGAAAATGACACTTGCATGTCTGTATTGCTTAGCAGGGGAAGCTTGTAAATTCTGTAGCATCCTTCTGGATGAAAACTTCTGTAAAAATGATTTTGTGATTTATGGTAACTGTGGAGGGAAAAGAGTGTGGTGCAATCATCTGCTCTTTCAAGGGAAAGTAAGGCTTTCTGCCACACAGGGCTGAAAGAAGCATGAGCACGTTTTCTTGGCCCTGATTCCGTGCTGATTTCCTGCTCTGCACTTGAACATTGCAGTTTCAGAGTCTCCCAGGCCTTCTAGGTTTCTGAAATTGTTAAGCATGTTTGTAATGTTCTCTTTAACCCTGGTCCCTTATTCCACTGGGATTTGAAAAATCTAATGGCAGTGTATTACACGTCAGCTTCCCAGAATGGAGAGTACACATAAATCCCAGTGCAGTGGGGTGAGACTATCCCGGTATCCCTCTCTGGCGAGGGCCTTGGGAACTCAACTCTCATCTCTCTTGTTTACATGCGAGTTTAAGCGTTGCTGAATGAGTTGCTTAGCACTGCGTCTGTGGCTTTCATCTGTTGTTCTTGCCACGGCTGGCGTGTACCATATTGGCTGATGTGCAGCAAAGAAGACAGTCTTTGTGTCCTAAATGACTGTTCTGTACTTACATGCATATGCAAAAAATAAGGAGTGTCCTCCAGGAAGTGGATTGTCGTGAAATTTGTACGATCTCCCCAGGAGTCTGCCCTCTCTCCCTCCTCTTTTTAGCATAGTAAAAATTAAAGGTTTATACAACAAAATCAGAGGTGAGTTTTCTGCCAAGTATTACACATGTAGGCTCTTCTCCCAACAGAATTTCTATTGTGAGGCCAGAGCGAGACCAGATAGGATGAATCTCTCATCTGTATTTTGCACTCTCCTTTGACATCAGTAATAATAGGACTTTGTGTGCTGTGGAGCTGAGGAGGTTGTTAAGGAAAGTATTGAGCCGTTTTTGCAATCAAACGAAAAAAAATAAAAACCAACAGTTTCACAGTGTGCATACAGTGCTGTGAAAGCAATGTAGCTCATTTGGAAACAGTCAAATCGTTCATTTAAGTCTTTGCAAATACAATAAACTTCAGCAAGTGGAGAAATGCAGCAGAAACTGTGCTTTGATTTTGTAGAATAACTTGGTGAGGCTTTGGTGGGATTGGATTCAAGATAAGTCTCAAGGCAGCACATCTGTGACTGGAGTGGGATCGCCTTATTCCAGCGGGGAGCCTGAGGTACGGTTTGAGATGGTGTCCCAGGGGCTTAAAACAGAATAATGACGTGCTTTCCCGTCTTGCAGCTCCATTTCTTGTGTCTCTCTGGGCACTGAGTTCTGCCCTCCATGGGAGTATTTTTGCTCTTTGACTCTGGTGTCTGGGATCTCTCTAGGTTACCCATCACCTTCATGCTGTAACTCTCCCTCTCTCCCAACAGCAGTGTTTGCTTTTTTTGCTCCTGCCTCTCTTCCTCCAACTTGTTTACATTTTCACCACTGTTGGGTCCAGACTTGTGTTGGAGGAAGATCGCCTGCAGTGTCAGCCACGATAGCTCATCTGTGAAGGAGCAGGGACACTGTACTTGTCCAGATGGGTGTTTCTGTGCATCAGTGCCAGAAAATCCTCCTCGCTTCTGCTGCTGTCCCTGTGGCTGTCAGCAGGATCCCCATCAGTCAAGCGTGGAGATGCCTGCCTTTCCACACCATCGCTGGTGTCCCTGTGGGGTTGGCAGGGGGCTGTGTCACGTCTGGGTTTGCCTGCCGGTGCCTGGCCATGTCTGTCCTGTGCTATCACCTCTCTGTTGTTCTTGGGGTCTCCTGGGTTTTGTGTGGCCTGCACAGGGATGCTTCTCCCAAGGGTCCTACTCTCAGGCTGGGACATGCATGGAGGATCTCCCCTGACGTGTGTGTTAGCTTTCTGTACCAGCCTTGGGCCCTGGGATGCTGTAGTCTGGGGTGGCTGTTGCCCTGATTCTCAGCTCCTTTAGTCTGTGACTTTGTGGACCAGTTATTGCCTTGTTTGGGTTATTTCTCCAGTTTTTGCAGTGGGGCTTGCCTTGGCTTGCTGCACAGGACAGCCGTGATCTCACTCCAAGGTCCTGAGTCCCCCCTTCAGATTTTTTTTTGACAGTTTTTGCCTGGCAGAAAAATGCCTCTGCAGGCTCCAGCGCTGGAGGAGCCCTGCCTGCTCTTCCTAAAGCAGGGAAGTTGCTGTTGAGGACAGGGCTACAGCCCCATTTCTTATTGTTCCTGGGCACCTGCCTTGGTTTGAAGCAACCCCTCTCTCTCTCTCTCCTTCCCTCGTTAGCAGGAGTCAAGACCAGGCACGAATGCGAGCTGGAGGGAGCTGTTTGAGCCAGAGCAGTATCGAGTTCTCCCTTTGCTGTGGTTAGAGGCAGCTCTTACTCTTCCAGCTCCCTATTTTTAACATCGCCCTGGGGCAGGCCTGGCTCTTGTAGCTGCCGCCCCGTTGTTTCGGTGGATATGTGACTCTCAGGAAGGCTTTATGACCATGGGAGATGGAGTAGATGTTGGATTTGATCGTCTGGGCCTGACCCACGTGACAGATGAAAGTGATACTGTGCGAGAGCCTTGGGTGGAGCGTGCTCTGCGGTAAGCGCTTAAATATGTGGAAGTGTTTATAGAGAGCTGGTGGGGTGGGTGCAGCTGCAGAACGAACATCCTTTGGTTCCCTAACTCAGAGACAGGCAAACCCAGCTTGCTACAGGGACAGCCACAGTGGGCGCAGGGATGGAGGATGCAGGGTGCCCGGGCAGCTGCGGGACTGGTTGCTCACACTTCACATTCTCCTCTTGCCTTTCTGTAGCTTTACGTGGGATTTCGTAACATCCTTTCTCTTCTTTCCCTGCCTTGAACCAAACAAACAGAAAGCCTTTGAGTTTTCCTGCTGCTGTAGCTTCATTATCTTCTAAATCTTGTGGCATCTACTTTTAAGATAGCTTCCTCACTAACCCCTCCTTGAGCTGCGACCTCAAATTCAGATCCCGGCACAACTGGGCCAGCATGGTTATCTTCTGATTAAATTCTCACAGGCTGTCTCCTCTGTACCCCTTTCCAACAAAGTGGTTTCAGTAATTCCTCACTGGCTGAGTTTGGAAAGCGTTCCTGTGAATACCTGTGTGTACGACTGGGAGCTTGCCTTCTGCCCAGGGCTGTAACAACGATGAGTACTAAGTGCTAGGAGAAAAGAAAAATCTCTGTATTTTTAGCTTTGCCTATTCTTGTTTTATCTCTGCATGAACAATATTTAATATAGAACAACGTATGTATCTCCGTTACTGTCTGGCTGTGTGAGAGAAACTGGATAAACTTGCTAAGTTTTATGCTCCTTGCTGATTTCAGAGTGATTTTTTGAAAGGCAGCTCAAGTCCTCCAGCATCCTGTACGGGTTAACTTGGTTTTTGCCTTTTTAAAAAAGCTTGGTCAGATATTATCCTTCTCCTTTTAAAATACACAAGCAGATAACAAGTAGATGCTCTTCCTTTTAATGAGGGCCTGGTTCTTGGTATGTGTTTTACAAGTGCTAATCTTGGTTAAGATTAAAAACAGCTGTGTTAGGAATTCCTGTATCATGCAGACCATTAAAGTTTGACTTACGTTAATAATACTGTCAGGATGGCCAAAATTACTTCTAAGAGCTAATTAATTAAGATTAAAACCTCTATATGCTTTTCTTACATTTCTATGATATTTGATAATCCAAATCAATTGCTAATGTTCTAATTCTGGCTTTTTAGGAGAGAAGGTACGTAAAGTTTTAGAAAGTAGTACAGAACCGATGGGTGTGTAATTGCATTTTGATCTAAGACAATGCTCAAGAGACTGTTTAACGGGTGAAAAATGTCAGAAGACAGACATAGCAATGACTGTGTAGTGATTAGGTTTTGGACTTCAAAAACATCTAGACAAAGCCCTCAAATTTTGGCTCCAAATATAATTATTTGCATTTTTTAAATTTAAGATATCAACTAGGAAGAGTTGGAATTTTCTGGCAAGAACAGCAGCTTCCCTGATCAAGGCAGAAAAAAATCAGCTAACAAATGCAGAGCACAAAATGAACTAATATTGTTTATCTTGTTACTGCGGCACTCTGATTCATCGGAAGCCATCATCTGCTTTCACTGTGGAGAGAATGAAACAGCAGGTATGCGCAACCCAAGTATTTTAACAGGCTGAGAGCACAATAGAAATTTAAAAGGGAGCACTGGAAATAAGGGCCAAACATTAATGGAAATAGTAGATTGCCGCGGTTTGCTGAGCAAAGAGCAGATTGCTGGAGAGGCTCAGTACTGGAAGAATTAGGATATAAGGAAAAACTTTTCATATAAGGAAGAAATTTTTTACACTGGAGGTGGTAGAACGCTGGCACAGGGTGCCCAGAGAGGTGGTGGATGCCCCATCCCTGGAAACATTCCAGGCCAGGTTGGACGAGGCTCTGGGAAACCTGATCTGGTTGGAGATGTCCCTGCTCCTTGCAGGGGCTTGGACTGGATGGGCTTTGAAGGTCCCTGCCAGCCCAAACCATCCTGTGATTCTATTTTGGGCTCAAGACTTGCTTTATCTGTGAAAGCTGCCCTGCCTTTCCTCCCATTAGCGTGGCTTTGTGCTGAGCTCCAGCAAGCTGCCAGCTGTGTCCCCCTGCTTGGCCAGAGGTCTTCTGCTCTGGGTGCTGGCCTGGGGACATCACGCTCTCTACGGCTGCTGAGCCCATGGACACCAGCGGCACGGTGCTAATTGCACCAGTCTGCTGGAAGAAGGTTAGGAATGGCTCTTTTGAGAACACCAGGCCCTGCTTTTGGGAGTGAGCTGGAGAAGTGGTTTCCTACAAGAAATTTCCTGGGATAAAAGCTCACTGTGAGCAAGCGTGGCCTGCCCGTTGCATGTTGGCTGGCTGTGTTTGTGGTGACGGGTTTCCGTCAGAGAAGGCGTGTCGTGGCTGCCGAAACCGCTGCTGGAGCGTGTAGGTGACACTCACCAGCTGAGGAGGTTTGGGGTTTAGGGCTGCCCGTACGAGCCCTGCTTGCAAGTCCCTGTTGGAGTTATCCACATAGATGTGGAATTTAGATGTCCACAACTGTTCCATTACTGTGCTAAACTGAAACGGGTTCACTGCAGCCACGGAGTGTGGTTGTATCTTAAACTGATTAAAAATATCCTGATTCACCCAGCTGATTTCTAGTAACTGTTTTGCTGGGTGAAGAGCTCGCGCCCCACAGTGTCTATGGCACGAGTGCATTGCCAGTACAGTAAAACCTCTGCATTGTGCCAGGGAAGTACATCTAGTGCAGGATACACCTCTGCAGGGACGCTGGGATCCCATATAAGTGTGTTCCCCCTTTCCTTACCAACCAAAACCAGGCAGCATTGTAAAGTGTCATTTTATTGCTGTGGGTGTGACTGTGTTGAATGGTTTTGATGACACATCTGTGTTTATTAAAGGATCACACATCTTTCATGGCACAACTTCATTTTCAAGAGCACAGAAGTTTGTTCAGAGCAGACAGATGGTCTCAGATCAGCTTCTGCTACAAATGACTACTTGAATCTTAGGTACAAGGCATAATTCAAACCTGACTGCTGGAGGTGCCAAGAAAAAAAATGATAGCCGCCAGTGTTGCAGTCTGTTGCCCAGCTCATTCCCAAAATCAGACTCTTGCTACTGCGAGCTGACAGCGGGGTTCAGAGATGACAAATGATCAGAAAATAACACAGTCTGTGCAAGTCTTTGGTCTGAACGCTGTCCAAGATGTCTCTGTGGAAGAGTCGGCAACGGCCCTCAGCGAATGCTGCTCTTTGGTCCCAGAAGATACAGGTCACACACGGTATTTATGATTAATCCTCGCTGTTAGAGAATAAATCTTCAGCACAGGATAATTACTTTAATCAGTTCTTAGTGTATTCTACTATCTGTGGAGAGACGTTTGCTTACCCTCCTCCCCCAGAGAGCTGGTCTCTAAAGGACCTGTCTGAAGCGGGTGAGAAGAGAGTTGTGTCCCTGCGGCACAGTGCGATGCTAAAGGCAGTGTGACAGAACCAAGCACGGGCCAGCAAAGGTTAAAATCTGCTGCAGGGCTTGGGCTGAATCTGTGCCAAGGGCAGTTTGATACTCTGCTCAATTTAATGATTCTAAGTTTCTTTTTGTTTCATTTAAGCCTTTAAAAACTGGCTATTTGCTTTTTGCATTTTTGTTACAATGAATACAACAGCTCATTTCTGACTTTTGCTTAAAAGCTCCCATTGCCCAGGAGAGTCCTTGAGGAAACAAACAGCCCACCCCTTCCTTGCACTCTCTTATTTCTGTTTGTTAAATTTTCATTTGATTGAGCTTATCTCTGTACACACCTGGTTCCTTACACACACTTCAGAAATACACAGAGCTGTACAAATTCTGTACTTTATTTTCAAATTTCCTAGCAAAACGCAATTCCGGCTTCCTCTTGCTGATCACACTGGTCTTCCTTGAAATGAAAGAGCTATTTCTAGCAGTTCTTTACCCAGTTCCTCGTGCCTTCCTCCAGCACTGAACTCCGCAGACAGCTCCCTGAACGTGACACAGATGCGGCGATGCTCTATATGCTTGCGGTAAATCGCGTGTTTCCACTTGTACCGTGCGTCACCGTACAGCACCACCAGAGACCTTTGGGGTAAGTGAATGGCAACAGCCACCTCTTTACTTGGAACAAGCCTGGGGGATAAAATGCAGTTGGTTCCCTCTTCGCCTGAGTTTTTGCACGCTGACGTCTGTGTAAGAGATCCAGGGGGACTTAATTCCCCATTTTCTTTACTGAAAGTGGGAAATAATTGGATACTGTCCTCTGAGTCACAAGACATGGATAGCACAGTTTTTGAGAGCAAGTTTAAGCTAACCAGACGCTCTCCCCAAAGCCACCAGTCATCAAAATGTGGGTCGATGGCAGAACCTCTTTCTGGCATGTAGTCCAGGTTACACTGTTCAACAGGTAAGAAACCGCCTAGTACAGAGCAGGCCTCCATTTGTGCCACAATCTTTTTACTAAAACTTGGCAAACCGGTAAAGCTGCCAGCTTTCAGCCTTTGTTTCTTGAAGTTCACTTTGGGTCCATAGTCCTGTTGGAAAAAAAAGAGGGGAAAAGGAAAGATGTTAAGGAAAAATCTAGGACAAGTCTCTTTGGAGAGGCTGTGATCCCTACAGGGCTCGTGGTCAAGACTTTTGAGCTCTCATCTCTTCCAGTGACCTGGTCACCAGGTTGCAAAAGGACTCAGTGAAGCTCCACTAATCTTGCTGGAATTAGATTTCTCACCTGTAAATTAAAAACACCCACCTCTGTCACTTGGAGGCTGTGTGAACTTTAATGCCTGAACACGCACTGTCAAGTACGATTCATTACAACTACCATATATTTTTGCAAGGAGTTGACTTTAATTACAAGTAATTCTTGCAATTGATTTCAGGAAAAGCTTCCAAAGGAAAACATTTAACGAAACATGTTCTGTGTGTTGACTGCAAACAGCTTTCCTTTTTCCAGAGAGCTAAGAACAAATGTGCTTCTGAAGTCAAACCTGTTTCTTTCGGCCAGATTGTGATGGTTTCCAGTCGTCTCGATCCATCAGTTGAACGATCTCGGATTCTTCATCTTCGCTAATGAACTCCTCTGTCAGAAACACCCCTGGAAATGGAAATGCCCAGCCAGCAAATTCCGAGTGCTCATTTCCTTTAGCTAGGCCTGTTGCTGGGCAGTAAGTGAAATTATCTTCTCCCTATGGAAATAGCAACGGAGAAGAAAAAAGCAGCGGGGAGAAACTTATCACAATAAGGTACTTCCATTATTTACCCCTGCAACCTTGACCTTGCAGCATGAAAACTGTCTGTACAGGATTTTTGTAGACATTAAAAATTTTACAGCTGCTTTCGGAGTACAACTCTTCCCTGCTTTTTTTCACAGCTCCAGCATTACTGTCCTGCTTGCTCGAAGCCGCTTTTCTTTCCTAGTAATGTCTTTATCCTGCAAAGACGGGTAAGAAGAGATGATCCTCGGTGCCAAATGTATAAGGAGATTAATGGTCGGTATTCCTCAGGCTGGCTGTAAAGATACAGTTTGTCATAGCAATAAATGTTGAATGAGGAAAGTTGATAAAAATCACCAAGGCCAAAAGGCTAAGCTGTAGCAAACCTGTCTTTTCTAAATGTATGAAACTCGGGTAAGGTGTGTCTTGGCTTTTGAGGCTGCCGGGTGCCTCCCTAACGTTATTCAGGCAAAGCCACAGGGGCTTTTTTCACAGACACCCCCGGGACAGCCCTGGGGGGCCCTGCGTTGGCCCCAGCCTGGGTCCCCGCTCGGGGCCCAGCACCTCTGTGGGCCCTGGGGAGCCGGGGCCCTCTCCCAGCGTGGGGGGGGCGTCCCCACATCCCCTCCCAACCCCCCCTCAGTCACCTCCCGGCTCTTCCGCAGCTCGCCCGCGGCCCCCCCATGCCAGGCCCGCCCTGAGGGGAACGTGGCA
>JAAGAY010145839.1:0-12333 GCA_011801015.1 Ardeotis arabs
CCAGGCTGAACAGCCCCAACTCTCTCAGCCTTTCTTCATAGGAGAGGTGCTCCATCCCTCTTATCATCTTTGTGGCCCTCCTCTGGACCTGCTCCAGCTGGTCCATGTCCTTCTTATGTTGGGGGCTCCAGAACTGGACACAGTACTCCAGGTGGGGTCTCACCAGGGCAGAGTAGAGGGGCAGAATCACCTCCCTCGACCTGCTGGCCACCCTCCTCTTGATGCAGCCCAGGATACGGTTGGCCTTCTGGGCCGCAAGGGCGCATTGCCGGCTCATGTTGAGCTTCTCGTCCACCAGTACTCCCAAGTCCTTCTCCTCAAGGCTGCTCTCCATCCATTCTCCGCCCAGCCTGTATTTGTGCTTGGGATTGCCATGACCCATGTGCAGGACCTTACACTTGGCCTGGTTGAACTGCATGAGGTTGGCACGGGCCCACCTCTCCAGTCTGTCAAGGTCCCTCTGGATGGCATCCCTCCCTTCCAGTGTGTCGATGGCACCACACAGCTTGGTGTCATCGGCGAACTTGCTGAGGGTGCACTCTATCTCACTGTCCATGTCTCTGACAAAGATGTTGAACAGGGCCAGGCCCAACATGGACCCCTGAGGGACACCACTCGTGACCGATTTTGCTCACTAACATTCTTTTCTCACCTGACACAAAAGGTGTCATAAGGTGTTAAGTACTGGCTGCAGAGCACTTTGAGGTATGTATACAAAAGGAACTCTTACAGCTATTACTGATTCAAAGAAGAGTGGTTTCTTAGAGCATCTTGGTGGTGTGTTTGATCCAGTCAAGTTGCAGCACTGCTTTAAGCATCCCTAGGAGATTGTTTCCTATTGCACGCAGTTTTAATGTAAGAAGAATATGCCTATAAAGAAAAAAATATGCCTAAATCCTTCCTTTACTTATGTCTATTCAGTCAATCCTGGTTACTTCTCTTTGAACCACCCTGCCTGATTCCTCTCTCACCCTCTTAAAACACTTACAGATATTTAGCACGTCATTATAAATCATTATTTAGATAGGCACTCCATAGTTAGCTCTTCTCCATTTCCTCATAAATCAATCCTTTCCAGATCCTCAAACATTTTTATTGCTCTTTCATAACTGCTGATAGAACTCATAAATGAAACGTCTGTAATGGCACTAAGCAAGAAAAAAGGGAACAAGAGACCAAGGCTAGAGTTAATAAAATAAAAATAAAACATTACCTAACTTGGGCATTCTCTTTATTCTGGCAATCAAGTAGATACAGATAATAGCACAACAAGGCAAATGAATTACCAGAAGCTAAAGTGAGGTCCAGGCATACGTGCTGACATATTTATAAGCCTTGTAGAGAGAGAAGTAGAAAAACAGATAATGTTTTACCTCTGTTTCTGTTTTTCAAATCAACATTCTACAATTCTGTGCACATGAATACTTGTTGACATTCAAAATGTAAAACATCTCAAAGCATGACCCTCACAAGCACAACATGCAAGGACAATATCTGTTGCCACAGGATAACTTTGTGAGCCCATTTATCTTAACCCTGCTTAGGGACAGTTTCATGGGATCCTTTACCATATTTAAGATATGTTAAGCTTCAGAAACAGTTATCATTTTAATCAAGATTAGTTAAAGGCTTAGCAGGGAAAGAATCACATTTTTGACAATCTGATATTTACAATAGTGCATCCTAATGGTTACAGTTTAAACTAAAGGCACCTCCTTTTCCCCTTTGAGGGTAATGAATGCTGGGACCCGGGAGTTTAAAGTTTAAAAGGTGACATGTAAGTTTTAGTGAAACTATATACAGAACTTACCTTAAGTTTTTCATGAAGAGGCAGCTTTTTAACAAAAAACGTTCAGAATGATTTGTCATAAAAGAGGGAGAAGACATTATGGAAGTTCAAAAAAAACTGCTTTCGCCCAGTGAGGCCAATAGCTGCTCTGTCTCTCCATGTGTGGTGTGTGCAAGAATACAGACATGATAAATTTCTAAATGTACAGAAAACAGGAGGCATGAAGATGAATCCTGCAACATCTATATTTAGATTATATTACTGTGCATTTGAAAAATAAAGACTATTAGATAAAATTTATAAAAGCAATTGTTTTCTACAGAAAACTCAAGAAAAATATTGAAAATAGTAATTCTCTCTATATTAAGTTATAGTAGCCTAGCGTTCCATGGGTTTACAGCCTTTCTTATGGATCTTTTATCAAGCTCATCTTAAAATCTATTTTTTAATCGCTTATAACTTGACTATCTTAGATTTGTTTTGCTGTTAAGCAAAGCATAAGATGTTAGGTCTTTAGATTAGTTTTAAAATTAAAAAAAAAATAATGTATTCAAACCTTCTGTTTTGGCACAGCAGGTATGTAAAACCAGAACATATAAAGTTCTAAATACAATACTGATAATATAAAACCCCAGATATAAATAAACCAAATGGGCATTCCTATCTGAACAAAAAGGCCTTTGCAAGAGCCTGTTTATCAAACCAGATTACTGCTTGTCAGCAGATGAAGATTTAAACATATACATTTTTTCAAACAGTTTTCAAAAATCACATGAAGAAAAGAAAGATTAAAACATCGTAGAAAAATTATTTTCCTAATAGCAAAGTATCTACTTACTTTTATTTGGAAGTTATAGGAGAACATTAGTGGTCATAGTTATTAGGCTACCAGTTCATAGAGGGGTTACTTATTTTACAAAGAACTCATTCCCTCTTCTATGCACACGCTCTCCTCTTTACCTCAGTGATTCAGACAAAAGGAAATAAAATGTCTAGAAGTCTTCCAGACTAATATGTGTTTTTTGTTTAGCTGAAAAATTGACCCAAAATAAGACGTTGTGATGCAAAAGGAACATAAAACATCCCTCAGCACTTCAACTAAACTTTTAGATTTGACCTAACAGAATACTTTGCTAGTTTGAAGACTCTCTAAACTTGTCTGATTAAACATTTACAACTGCAGTGCTTTAAGTCGAAACAGTAAAAGAAATGAGTCCATAATATAAACTTGAAGTTTTAATGATTACCTCTGATTAAGAAACTCCATTCATCAATCATTCTCTTTCAAAGTCCATGAACAAAGAAGGCATACCTATACACTCTGATGAAATATAGGCATCTGATTAAGATAGTCCAGATTGCTTAAAATAAATGATAGCCTTGGCACTCAGAAATCTTGGAGATTAGTGGTAGGAATCAGCTATACCGCAAACATAAGAAATCATAGAACCATAGAATAGTTTGGGTTGGAAGGGACCTTCAAAGGTCATCTAGTCCAACCCCTCTGCAAGAAGCAGGGACATCTCCAACTAGATCAGGTTG
The DNA here is from genome assembly GCA_011801015.1 of Ardeotis arabs. NCBI lineage: Eukaryota > Metazoa > Chordata > Aves > Otidiformes > Otididae > Ardeotis > Ardeotis arabs. The sequence goes on from JAAGAY010145839.1 coordinate 3,332, forward strand.
CTCAGAGCCCAATCCAACCTGGCCTTGAACATTTCCAGGGGTGGGGGTTCCACCACCTCTCTGGGCGACCTGTTCCAGTGTTTCACCAAAGTGAAACAAATACAGTGGATAATGGTGTCTTGTCTCTGCACATCTTCTGAAGGGCTTTTGTAATGGAATATCCCTGAAGAAAAACAGTTTCATGTTGGGAAAGTACATAAATTTTCCTAAGTACCACTGGTACAGTCCCTCTTCTATGGGGGAGGAGGGTGTTGGGTTGCCTTCTTGTCAGCCCTGTGCATTTACTTGACTTCATATAGGTTACATTTATTCTCTGTATATTACGTTTTACAAATGCCTATACCAAGATTAGCAAATGAGGACCTGAAGATCTGATGATTTGAGTCACATCACAGGCTGCATTTTCTGATATTTTTGTCTATCCTTACTTGCTAGGAAAGAATAAGAAGAGAAGACAAGCACAGTGAGGATTAAGTGAAATGTGGAGGTGAATACCTAATTGTGCAACAATGTTGACAAGAATTCTTTGGCTGTTCTGATACTGGGATGCAGTTCAATGAACTGGTAAGGAGGGAGAGAGGTCATGTCATGAAAAAGAGGAAGAATATCTTCACCTTGAGAATATCACACCACCTTGCAGCTTTTAAGGAAAACCAGCAGTGGTGGTCAGTGACAAAAGCCTACATAAAGACTGGCTGTTGGTCAGAATGCTAAAGGAATGGTGGTGGCTTTGGTAGTGGTGAGATTACATTATTCTTCACAGGCTTGGATAGTGAGGAATTCACTGATGGATATCGGTATGGTGAGGTCACAGGCACAGGAAACATGCAGGTGAACTAGAAATCCTGTTTTATGGTCAAACGTATGATAATTGAGAATCAACAGGACACTGACTGGAATGATTAATGCCAACAGTTACAGCTAATTCAGGAAGCACAGGTAGACAGAACTAGAGGAAGCATTGACTTGTATGTTAACTATGTCTAACAGCTGTTTTGACATCCAGAATTTAGCAAGATGCTTCTCTTTAAAATGTCTAGGCAAATTAAAGGAAGCAAAGAAAGCAGATGTTACTTTTGCTGGAGGTCTCAGAACCATGAGGCCAATAGAAAGAAGTTCTTTCTCACACAGCTGTAGAGGTAGCAAATACCATATTAAGAAGTAAAAAAGCATTATCTTCTGGCAGACATGTGAGAGAATCTTTTTCTTATCCTAGTACTGGCAATGACTCAACTGGAGCACTTCAAACAGTTGTTCTGGGCACCAGTCCCCCAAAAAGCTGTGGGCTGGCAGAGGTGCCCAGAGCAGAGCAGATACAAAGAGCTGCAGTCATGAAAATCTGAGGAAATAGTTCAAGATTTTCAACAACATAAGGGTGAATCTGAGGGGGGACAGGCTAACAATTGTTGCTGAGCAATTAGTCTGTTACCTCTGTATGAGGATAAGACAAAGGCAGCAGGTTGAAGTAGATTTTCCTTCTACTTCATAAAAACTCTTAATTATAAAGCTAAGCTTCCAGTTATGATCTGGAAGCTCCATTCAAATGACTGTAAAAACATTGGACTTTAAGACTAGGCTACACAAGTATCTGTCAGGAGTTTTATGTGTAAAATTAATCTTGATTTTCTGGTTCTCTTCCAGTCCTGTTATGACAATGTGTTTAGTAGTAAATAAAAATGATCAGGGCCTGCTCTCTGTCCCAGAGGACAGTTGAAAGTGTGTAGCTTGTACATACATTGCTTAACTTGCTTACTACATATTTCCTATCCTATAGCTGCATTTAAAAAGCCTCTTAACCTCTTTTCCAAATGGTGCTTGTCAATGGTCTAGGCAATTGTCGGTTGGCACAGGCAAAAAAAATATGTGAGGGACCTGGCTAAACAATGCAAGGATATGGACTTCAGCCAGTGATTCTGTCCCTGCCTAAATCCTTTTAGCTCTAGTAATATAGATGTAGCCTGCATACCAGGACCAGGATTAGTTAACTCTCTGGACAAATAATATGTGAATGGAATTCAGTGCCAACTACTGCGAAGTAAAGCACACAAGGCAAAATACTTCTCTAATTCTATAAATTAATTGATGGATCCTGAGTTTAGATATTACTAGTCAGGAAAGATTTTGGAATGATTACAGATCTGAAACAATAAAAAGACAAATAGAAAATTTGAATTATTTTGTAATAAACAAAGTAGGAAACTAAACAAAAGAGGACAAAATGGAAAACAATTATGCCACTATACAAATATATAATGTATGGAAAACTCAAATACCATGTACACACTTCAGGCCACTTATCTCAGACACAAGGTTATGATACCATTCACAGTATACGAAGTGACAAGGATGGCTGGTAGTATGGAACAGATTTCTACAGCTCAGGAAGTCTCTAATATACTAATTCACAGAGGCAGGAAGAGACATCAGGAAAATAACACCTCCTTCTTGACCTCTTTCTTTTTTTTTTTTTTTAATTCAACTGAATAAGTTGAAATCTTTTAGTCAGTTCTTGCAAGCTCTTCAAACCTCTGATCATTTCAATAGCTTCTGTTTACATCTGTTGCTTTTGAATACTTGGTGCTTTGACGCAAGCACTGGGTCTATGTCCTGTATTTTGTATGATGATTCAGCCATGTCTTCTAAAATAGCTTCAACACCTCCCTGTTTCTCATGGAAATATCTTACCTGACATAATATAGGGCTGCATCTGTCTTTTTTATTATCCCATTACATTCATCTTAATAGTAATTCCATGGTCAAATAATGAAAGCTACTGAATCAAGGAGAGCAGAAGGTGCTATATAACGTTAAAAATCAAGCTCTTTTCATTTAGGTACATGTTAAAGAGTCTAACAGTCAGCTATCAATTAAACAAAAAAAAACCCCAACAACCCAAAACCAAAACCACTGAAAACAAAGCAGAACAAATATGAAATATGAATAATTGGAAAAAGATTAAAACAACAATGGACAAAAAATTTAAAGTATGTTTTCTCTTTTGTTTTCTTCATTCCTCCTATGACTAGTAAGTCAATCCACCGTATTTGTGTTTTAAGTTGAAGTATCACCAACATACTGATACACTAGAATCCACATTCTAATTTTAATTAAAATCAATATATCTGGTGGAGTATGTTTTGCTTCAGAGGAATAATTGCACATTTATGCTGTTTTAAATGAGAACAGAATTTAGCTCACTACCTTTTTTACACACTTCACTAGTTGGGTACTGAGAATGTCTTACAGGATTGGTTGGATTTTTTCCTTATAAGAAACAGACATGATAATTTGTATTTGGTAGTTAAACACCTGGTCACTAAATATTTAAAATTCTGAAATGAAATGCCTTTCATTAAACCATGGAGTAATAATATGCAAATACTTACTTACAGTCGATCGGCATATAACAAGGTATGAACAATATGTGTGCATTGTAATGAAGTGATGGAAATGACCTCAGAAGCTGGAAGCCACTGCCAAAAGTTTGAACTGTATCCAAAATAAGAATGTCTGTCTTCTGCACAATCTGCTGAATGCAGAATGCATTAGTATCTCAGCACTGCACAGCTGTGTTTTTCTATCGAATGAGGATAATGTCTGCTTTCAAATTTGGGAAAAAAAAAATCTTTCGTAATTGAGTTGGGTACCTTTATCTGCATTCAAGCTGTTGCTTATTTATTTTTAAATAACTGAATTCTGGCAACATTTTATCCTAAAGAAAACACAAATTTTAAAAAGAGTTAGACGTTCCACGTCAGCCTTCTCCTGAGGAAACACAGTACCTACTTAAGCTAGATCTTGACCTTTTTTCATTTTCCTCATGACTAATCAATCAAAATTTCTTTGTGATCTTACCTATGGCCTCAGACTTGTTCCTCCCTATTGCCTGATACAGTCTTATAGGACAATCCTAACATACAGCCAGTCTTCCCTTTAGCTGTCCTGGTGCAATCTCCAGCTCCATGCCTCTTCAAGGGCAGGCTCCTCTCTTAAAGGGGAGACTCTTCTCTTGATGAGAAGGTGCCCACCACCTTCTCCTCCGTACTTTGCTAGTGCAAACAGTGCACTTTAGCTCCAGAAGATCTGGAGACCTCAGCAAGACAATATCAAGGACAGGGCTGCTCAAGGGAAGGATTGAATATAAATTTAAGTCAAGAATAAATGGTGCCTGAACCAACCACGGCTCCAGACATGTAGCGTTTTGTGATTTTTTTTTGTGGAGTCTCTTGCTCTTTTTTCCTTTTCTGATGTCACAGTAAGGGGATCCACCTCACTGTGTTTGGCACATGTGCGAGTGCTGTTGAGTAGCCTAGCATAAATGTGGATACTCATTGCTGGGGAAAAGCTCAGTGATGTCAGATCTAGAAAAAATATCAAAACCTGATGAAACTGATCTTCAGTATAATTTCCCTATAGGTATGATCCATGGTATCTATACAAAGTAGAACATGCTCTTCTTCTGCAGACCTCTATTACTCCAGATCCCTCTCATCAACAGACAGGCCTCAGACTGCTGAAATAATATTTCCAAGGTACTCTGTTATACTGACGTCAAAAGCAATTTATCTTTTCAGATATACTCCACTATAACACAGAGAACCTGTACTTACACAGTTAGAGCCAATAATGGTGCAGAGTCTCAGCTGGAAGAGGTCCTTAAGTATGTGCTTATGTCTTCTTTACTCAGGAGTTTGATCGAACTGAAGTACATACTTGAAGATTAATAACTGTTTATCTTAGATGTTTTTCTTAAAAACTTTGTTGGCTTGTATTCAGGTTTGTGTATGAAAGAAAACATATTTTAGTAGTATATTAGAAGAAGGTAGATCTTTAGATAACATAAATAAATCATCACAGTTCCACTGTCTTCCTTACAGCAAAGAATCCAGTCCCTGAACCAAAATATTTTGTTAATTTTGTTCTTACTTCTCCCTAATGATAGAAGCACCTGCTTTTCTTAGAGTTGTGATTAATTTATTTATATTTTCTCACACAACACTGTTTTAGTGTTTACAATTACTGTTCTATTCTAAGCCAAATTTTTATTTCATACCTTTACTTTCTATCTGAGCATATTTCAGCGAAGTACAGATGCAATCTGATTACCATGTGTCAAATATGACTCCTTTTACACTTTTCTATTAAGGCAAGGAAACCTTATTTAACAGTCTTTTATCAGTTTTGTATAGGAAGAATAAAGCTCTGTTCACACAAGAGATTTAAGGTTTATTAACTTAAGCTTTTTTATAAAGTCAATTACTTAAACTCCATTGTGGATGTATAACTCAGTTTAAAAGCAGTTTATTTCAGTTTAGCTTAAACAGATTCCAATTTATGCTAAATTGAAAAATGCCTTATTTAAACTACAATAAAAGTAGCTGCACAACTTCATTTACTGGTTTAGTTAAATTAGTTAGATTTATTACATGTGGTTGAACCAAGATAACAGTATCAAAGGTTCAGGAAATGTTAAGCTAACCTGTAGGCTGGCAAGTTTATCAATTTTAGCAGCAGATATCCACTAGTATTGCTCATTATCTTGCTACTTTGGGCAGTAACTAACAAAGGTCATGTCTGAAAATGGTTACTGTGCAAAGCAATTGCGCTGTGCATGTGAGTGAGTCTGAACAGCACATTACAAGGATCTACCAAGCACTTCACACCAAGAACAAGTTAAAATACTGGACTGGAATAATCCTCAAATGCATGGAAGTGTTTTAAATGAAAACTGAGCCGTATGTAGATCCTTTTCATGACAGGGAATTGGTTTGGGAGAAACATCTTTGTTTTCTCAACCATTTTTCAGTGGTCTCAGTGAGCTCACATTGAGGAGGGCAAAGACTACTGTGACTCCTCAAAGGATTTTCTAAAGTCATGGCTATGACTTGCTTAAACTGTGCTTTTAAACAGATTGTAAGCTTGCTGCAACTATGGCTGAAGATCAAACTGGTCAAAACAGTTAGGAAAGAAAGTTACTTGATGTATAAACAAAAGAAAGGAATAGTCCATAACCTTGGACTCAGCCTTGGGCTCCCAGGAATTTGCCACCAGCTCTCTCTCAGGACAGGAACAGTTGCTTGATGATAAAAATGAATTCAAACACGTACTCAGGCAGCACCATATTATTACTGGTTTTGCAATTATATAAACTTTTGCAGAGGGACTTCAGATGGCAGAATCAAAGTGCATAAAATTTTAGCTTCAACAGGCAGAACAAACCAACATTTACTGTAGTTGTAATTATTCGGTCCCAATGAGTGGGTACATGCTCAATTACCACTGTTCTTTATACTGTTTTTCCTAAGCAAATGAAATCTTTTGAAATGATCAAATATCTGCAGCTACCATTTTTTCAACTATTGCAGTCTGGCAATTCAGATGTCATTCAAAATAAATCTGTGGCTGGACTCAATGCATGGGGTTTTTTTTGTTTTGTTTGTATCTTCAGCTTGATATGTTTGAAAACAGACTTTGCTTTTCATAAAACGAAACTTTTCCTTACAAACAAATGACAGAAATCAACTTCTCTGTTTAATATTTCATTAATATGTATCTTCATTCAGCTGAATAGGGCTGTTATGGGTATTAACCCCTTCACAATTTCTTCCTCCACTTCAGTTATAACCTATAGTCTAAGCTCTATTTTACTTTTCTTTCCCGATACATAAACAACTATAGAAAGTTTGAATATATGCAGTCATTTGCACATATCTGCATACATTCATATGCATAAATACACATAGCACAGAAGGTGAAACTCAAAGAATTGAGTTAAGAAACTGAAATTCTCTTCAAGGCCTGAGCTAGCTTTGAAGGTAACTCACTGAGCTGTGAGGTAAACCAAGTACCACATAACTTTACATACTTATTTCCTTCTTAAAAAGAAGAAACATTACCTTGCAATCAGTTTGCAATTAATACACTACTTTGTTAGCTTCCAAGGTCTAAAGTAAGCACAGGATTCTTTTCTGTTCTTCATCTAGTTTGTGATCCTTTTTGCAGAAGGAGGGAATCTGCTATTTGGAAATTCCATTTACAAGCATTTTCATATCAAAATAGGTATCTTCACATGAAAGTCAGAGGAACCTTTTTTTTTTTTTAAATATGTCCTTTTTAAGTTTTTCAAAGAATTCTTTTCAGAAAAGGCAAGCACCTGATCAGCTTTCACGCACACAAATCTTCAAATGCTGTTTTTGAAGAATTGCATTTAAAAGTATGTTCAGTCATATACCAATCATGAGAAGCTAGAAAAAGTCTTTGAATCTGAACTACAGCTCATCGTAATCTGGTTAAAATTATCTCCAACACCACCTGTCATTATTAATGCAGGAAGAGAGGTGGAAAAATACCTTCAGCCCAGCTGTATTATTGCAAATAAGGTCCATCTGCTTTCCACTGTTCTGTCATACAATAATAGCAGCTATATTTATGGCAGATTTAGGATTTTGCCTGTAGTAGATGAATGTGTAACTGCTTTTATTAAAAATGCTTTTCTTTGAGGGTGTTCTATCATCTTAGCAGACTTTATACCTAATTTTCAGTGTGGAATCCTCAGTCTTTGATACATTCCATTGCTAGGTAAATTATTTTTTCCAATTATTTATATTCTTATTTAATATATATATATTCATATGTATATATATACACATAATTACTCTATTTAGCATTTTGCGTTAAATGGTATAGCCATACAGAATCTGGTTTAAAGCATGATGGCTATAAGAGCCATTTTATAATAGTCATAGTAAAATATTTGTTATCTGCATCCTTGAATGAAATACATTCAAAAAATAAAATCCAGAGAGTAATATTTAATTTCCAAAAGAGAAAGCAAGGATATTTGTTAAAAATAAATGAAAAGAAAAAGCTTAAAAGATAAAATGCTTGCTGTTATCATGGGTAGTGTTCAAAACACAAGAAGATTCAGAGTAAACAATGGGTGTGTCTACATTAACTAGCACTGCGGTGCATCAGTCCAGGGGCTGTGATGTCAATTATTCTTAGCTTGCTGTCTGTTGTCCAAGTCTACATAAAGTCTAGTGACTTTGTTTGCAAAAAAAAAAAAAAAAAAAAAAAAAAAAAGAGTATAACAAACACCCATCAGTAAGATTTTAAGCAGACAAAAAAATGTAAAAAAAGCTATTAAAAGATATTTGTTGTGGTTTTGTTTGGTGAGGGGGGGCCTAAGGTGGTAGCTTCTGTAGGAAACTGCTAGAAGTCGCTTCCCTTTGTTCAGTGGACTTGGCCGGGCCTAGGGCAAACCTGCTGCTGGCCAAGGCCGAGTCAATTGGTAGCAGAATGTCCCGTGATAACGCCTCTGCGATAACGTATTTAAGAAGGGGAAAACAGAAAAAAAAAAAAAAGAGAAGACAAGATGTGAAGAAACTGAGCAGGGGAAGAGCCACGGAGGGGGAGGCACAGGCCTCGTGGGCCTTGCAGGCCTCACCCTCTGGCCTCTCGCCAGGCAGCCAACTGGGCCTGACTCAGCCCAGCCTGGCTGCAAGAAGTGGAGAGGAGATGAGATGGATGGTGTGAAAAGATCCTGAGAGGCATCTGCCAGCCTGCTGTGAAGAACTTTTCCTGTGAGAGGAACAGCTGCAGACACCAAAGTCAGTGAAGAAGGAGGGGGAGAGTAATGCAGCTCCTGGCCATGATTCCCCTGCAGCCTGTGGTGATGACCATGGTGGAGCAGGTTGTCCCCCTGCAGCCTATGGAGGTCCACAGACGAGCAGAGATCCACTTGGAGCCCATGAAGGACCCCACACTGGGGGAGGTGGATGCCTGAAGGCAGCTGTGGCCTGTGGAGGGCCCGCTGGGGCAGCCGTTCTGGAGAGACTGCACCCCGTGGAAGAGATGACCCACGCCAGAGCAGTTTCAGGAAGGACTGTGGCATATGGGTGGGACCCCACACTGGAGCAGGGGAGGAATGTGAAGAGTTCTTCCCCCAACCATGAAGCAGCGGCGTAAAACAACGTGTGATGAACTGACTGCAACCCCCATTC
>JAAGAY010145840.1:0-18847 GCA_011801015.1 Ardeotis arabs
TTTTTTTGTTGTGGTTTTTTTGGGGTTTTTTTTTTGTTTTTTTTTTTTTTAACTTCAGTTTCCTCCTATGTCATGCCTGTGCCAGCCTGGGGAAGAGCTCTCTGCAGCCATCACCTGCTGGGGCTTGGTGCTGGAGGGAGTGAGGGGCTACCAGCCCCTCTCCCAAGCAGATGTTCTCCAGGCCAGACCTGGTCCTGCAGGCATCATCCCCCAGACCGCTCACTATGTCAGCTCTCCTTTTGCTATCCCTCAGAAAAGCTGGGATTATTAAAAGAAGGAAATTAAACCAGTTTAATAAGAGAGGGAAGTTAAAATGAAATGGAAATCAATGTTCACTTGGGAGGGAGCCCTGCTTCTCTGTTGCTAGACGCGCTAATAAATCAAGGATGCCTGGATCGTTTCTGGCACAGGGGCCAACTGGCATGAGATGGTCTGGGCTATTAAACTCACTTAACCTCCAAAATGAACTGGCTACATGCCAGCTGCCTAATAGGAGTGGTCCCTGGCCCCCTGCTAACACCTAAATGCATCTCGGGAGTTGCTCGGGAGAGCAAGAGTTGTCCTGGGCCAAAAATGTGTCAGGAAATGTTCTAGCAATTTAACAGGACTGATGAGTATGTTCCAGTGCCTGGGGACATTCCCTGACACCACTTAATTTATGAGTACCACCATAAGATGCAGCTGAGCTGCCTGTAAGGAGGCTACGGGTCTGCTACAGGCATCCGCTAATGAGAGCGGCTCGCTCAGTTAACACGGCAGAACCTTGCTCGCCGAGATCTGTAAACTCCAGAGTAGCATTGCCTGTGATCTGACCTGGAGGGAAGGAGGCAGAAAGAGGTGGGGGGAAATAGGAAGTGGCATGCATGAGAAGTAGAGATAAACAGGGAGGATAAACGCATTTTCCCCACTAACTCGTAACATGTAGGTGGTAAAAATATCATATTGTAGAGATCTGCCACAGAAACACAAAGATTAGTGTGAATGAAGTAGGGAAGCAGAACGTGTGAAACCATGAGAAGAAACAGAAAAACAAAGGTGGATCAATCCACATCTACTAAGCTGTACAAGGTCAGCAGTTCACCGGTCCCACGGTGCTCTGGTTGTGTGGTTTCACTCAATAACCAGGCAGCAAGAAGGCAAAGAGTAACCTGAAGCCATAAGACAATAGGAAAATAGAGATTCCCGGCCAAAACAAAATGATGGGGTGTGACTCAGCTTTTTCATTGATTGTTACCTGTTCCATTACCTTGAATTTTTATGTAAAGTTTAATGACTGAAAATATTTGAAACCCAGCGCTGACCCTGTTAATTTGTAGATATCACTTTAGAGTGGGGGCTGACTTTTCCTGCTGGTCCCACTAGGACAGGTGACATGAGTGTTCACAGCGGGAACGAGGTTTCTTCTGTTGTCTCAGGAATGTATCTTACCCAGGGCCCTACGCCAGTTCTCAGCTACAGACATTTCTTCGGAGTGAGATGCATACAGACGCTTTGTTGTTGCCCCTTTCTTTAGTCTGTAGCGTAGCCCAGCAAACTGCTTGATCACTGCTACTGCATCTTGTTAGAAGTCATCTCCAATCACATGCACTGGCTCCTTCCTTTTACTATTTTTGCAAAAACAGCTCATGCAAGTATTCCCTGGGGCTGGAATAGGGTTTTTGCTTTGCATGAGGCAAGCCACAAATCTTCTCCGACTGTGCCTTTGCCATCTATGTCTCTTCTGATGGTGCACACGGCTGCTGCCTTGCTCTTGCACCTGTATTTTTCATACGTGTCCACGTGTACCTCTGTCTAGCTGTCAGACTGTCAGTCACTCTGACCTGATCTCCATGTAAATGTAGTGCTGATGTGTTCGTCTGCTCTTTGATAGTTTCATGTGCTCTGATAATTTAAATTAATTTCAATATTAAATTATCCTCTAACAGAATATATTATATTTAATATGGCACATAATACACATAAATATTGTATAAAATGATGCTTGCATTTCTTTTGAGTTCAATCTCACTATGACTCCAGCCTCCAGTCTATCACGCTACCTGTGACGGGACGTTTCTACTACCAGCTAGAGCTGAGTGACCATACCACCAGCTATCCTACTGACTTCTCTGAAAACTGGTGTGAATATTTTTGTTAGGGATCCAGATCTCCTTGGGCTTGGATCTGTCCTCCATATCCCCACTACTTATCAGTTCTACTTCTGATACCGGGTTTTCTCCATTGAGTAGCCTCCATAGTGTTTTCCCGTACTCCATTAAAACAAGATTTGGTTTGTTCGGCTTGCTTCCCACTGCTTGTCCCTTGTCAGCTTGAGCTTTGTCAGCTTCTGCCTGACCCTTCACTTGAGGATATGGAGTTTTTGTGTTTCAGATGCTTCAGCCCACATAATATGCTCATCTATATTTCTTGGATTTTCCCCAGTCTTTGTTTAAAAAACTCCTTACTTTATGTGTCAGCAGCCAGGTGCTGTTTTGGTTTAAATGAAGCCTCTCTTGTTTTAGATGGAGCCTATGCTTTCTGTACAGCCTCCTATGCTCCACGAGTTCCCCAGTTCCTGATGACCTCATACTCCTCTTTACACTATTTCTCCGTCACACTTTGCAGCCCTAGCACTCTGCCTCATCTTGCGCATATTTCTAGAAACATTTCCAGCTTTGAACTTCCTGTCTTACAAGTTAAGCTATGCCCATGAAACTTTTTCTGACCTGTCTCTATGCCGTCAGTTGTTCACACAGCACCCCTTCAGCTTCCCCTCTAGTACGAAGCTTGGAGGTGGGGTGCCTCTGAGCCGCCCCAGCGCCTCATCAGCTGGCTCCCTGGCCCCTCGTGGCTCAGCCACCTTGGCTGCAAGAGGCCCCTTGGAGATCTCTGTCTGAGGGATGGTGGATGCCTGCGAGGGAGAAGACCTAGTAGGGCAGACACCTTATACAAGCAACAGGAAAGATCCGCTCCAAGGGCCTCTTGGCATTCAGAGTGCTTGCTTTCAGAGGGGTGAAGTCATCTCACTGTTGTTGCTCGCTCCCTAGACTGGCTAACCTTCCTGGCCTCCTTTTTGTGATATATGCCTTGGTTTAGGGATGGAGAGCTCGGTAGTCTCCTCACATCAGCAGCCATGGTCACCTTCACCTTGTCAGTCCACCAAGCTGCAGCTGATACCAGCACTTAGTCTCTGTTATAGTCAGATATTTAATTTAATTTGATAACTCACCCTAACATGATAGTTAGCTCCCAGTTTCACTTAAGGTTTTGCAACCATCAGTGCATCTTCTTCTTTCTGATCTCATTCCTCCATTCTCCCCAGACTTTCTGTTCAATAGTCCTAAGGATTCAAGCAACTCTTTCCAGCAACATCAGACTTGGTGGCTATTGAGATTTTTATGGTAAGAAATAAGCAGTCAAAAAACAAACTAAAGACAAATATTAATAAGAGCCTAAAGATGGCCTTAATCATAGAATCACAAAATCACACAGAAATATTTAGATGGTAAGGGACCTCTGGATGTCTCCAGTCCAACCTCCTGCTCCCAGCTGGGCTCCTTATATCTAGTCAACAGTTTCTTGCTGCAACATGTGGCTGCTGCCTCCTGTTCCTCTCCTGTACACCTCTGAGAAGAATTTGGCTCCTTTTTCTAGGAGCCATTATATTCTCCCATTATCCTCCTTCAGACAATGGGAAATGCAAATTAGATCCCACCTCGGCTCTCTTCTCCCTACCAAACCCAGCTTTCTATCTCTCCCTGTATATGATGTGCTCCAGCCTCCTCACCATCCCAGTAGCCCTCCATTGGACTGCGTCCAGTTTGTTGGCATCCTTCTTGTACTGAGGGCCCCGAACTGGATCCTGTATTCTGGATGAGACCTCAAGTGTGCCAAATAGAGGGAAATAACTACTTCCCTCACCTGCTGGCTGTGCTCTTGCTAACACAGCCCTGTATGTGTTTAGCCTTAATTGCTGCAGGAATGATGAAAACCTACCGTAGAGAACTGAAAAACACAGAACTCTTGGCAATATAAACACCTGCAGTCCAGTGAATGCCAGAAACCTGGGATGAGTAAAATGAAATATTTAATACCAAACTCTAACGGGAACACTGCAGCTGGATGCTTTGCTGAAAAACAGGGCTCAGGTGACTTTACCAAAGAGTTTCCACTTCGCTGCACTGAAGGAAGGTGGATACTGACTGGGAACATGGGCCCCATCCACCAAGGTCTGAAAATCAACCATTATTAACAGATGTTGTAGTTTAGACCCACGTGGGACCAGACTACACAGTCTCACTCCTCCCACCCTCCGAGGGAATACGGAGAGACAAAATAACAAAAAAGAATCAAGGTTTGAGATAAGGACAGGGAGAGATCCTTAAAGTTACCATTATGGGCAGAACAGATTCGACCTGGGGAAAACTATTTGTTTATTATTAAAACCAAAGCAGAGCAATGAGGAAGAGAACAAAACCAACTTCCCCTCACCTCTCCCTCTTCCCAGACTGTTAATTTCAAATTATTTCTACCTCCTCACCCCCTGCCCCAAGCAGCACAGGGTGGGAACAGGGAATGGGGGTTGTGGTCAGTTCAACATACGTTGTTTTACACCGCTCCTTCCTCCTCAGGGGAAGGACTCCTCTCATTCCTCCCCTGCTCCAGCATGGAGTCCCTCCCATGGGCCACAGTCCTTCGTGAAACTGCTCCGGCGTGGGTCGTTTTTCCATGGGGTGCAGTCCCTCCAGAACAGCTGCCCCAGCGCAGGCCCTCCACAGGCCACAGCCTCCTTCAGGCATCCACCTGCCCTGGTGTGGGGTCCTCCCCGGGCTGCAGGTGGATCTCTGCTCCTCCGTGGACCTCCATGGGCTGCAGGGGGACAGCCTGCTCCACCATGGTCATCACCACGGGCTGCAGGGGAATTCTGGCCAGGAGCGGCATTACTCCTCCCCCTCCTTCTTCACTGACCTTGGCGTCTCTCTCAAGACATTCTTCACAACAGGCTGGCAGATGCCTCTCGGGAGCTCATTCACATCTCATCTCCTCTCCACTTCTTGCAGCCGGGCCGGGCCGAGTTGGGCCCAGTCGGCCGCCCGGGGGAGGCCAGAGGGTGAGGCCTGCAAGGCCCACAAGGCTCGCGCCTCCCCCTCTCTGCCCCTGCTTCTGCTTCTTCACTTCTTTTTTTTTTTTTCCTTCTGTTTTTCCACTTCTTAAATACATTATTGCAGAGGCATTATCACTGAACATTTATTCACCAGTTGGCTCAGCTCTGGCCAGCGGCAGGTCCGCTCTAGACCTGGTCAAGTCCACTAGACAGAGGGGAAACTTCTAGCAGCTTCTTGCAGAAGCTGCCACCGTAGCCCTCTCCCACTAAACAAAACCAAGACAACAGAGCATTTGGGTCTTGCAGGATAGCATCCCTTGGCGCCAGCAACATTTCCAGCCCTGCAGTCCACAGCAGAGAGGAGTGTTCCCGCAGCGATGGAATCATGCGGCACGGTGGTGAGCAGCACGCTTGCCGTCTTCTTGGTTCTGCACCTGGGTGAGTCTTCAGCTCAGTGGACCCTTCCAGTTCTTACAGCCTTTCCACAAGCCTCACAATATTTGGCGTGGTTTTAAGCTCCTCCTGATCTGCCATGTAAGATACCTTGTCTGGCCCACCCCTGTACTGCTCCACAGCTCTCTGTGGGGCCACACAGTGGAGATTAGGACAGAGGGGCTAGAAGCTGGGGGGCTCTGTACATCCATGCCCTGTTACTTCAGAGGAAGCATGGACAACTCAAGCTTTAGGACTCAGGTTGTTCCCAAGCCTGCCTGCTGAGCCTGCCAGCTGAAACCATGGTGTCTGGAGCATCACCAGGTTTGGGGACCTGCCCCGTAGAGATGCAGGAGTGAGATTCCTGTGAGAGCCAGAGTGCACACTGAGCACAGAGTGGAAAATACTGCTCTCCACACTGCCTCCAGCTGCCTGGGCAAAAACTTGCGAGTTTCTCATCACAGATTTACCTTTACAAATGTGATGCTACTGTCTTGCTCAGTTTGACTGCTAATGCTGTCAGATTTGGTGGACTTTAGTGCTCACTTTCCAAGAAAGAAAGGCGACTGAATAAGGACAAGCCTGCATTTCTCAGATACTCAGCTGTGATTCCTCTGGTTGCAGAGGAAAGACTGGAACTCTTTTATGCACCCTAGCACCAAAAGTAAAACAAAAGATACCAACTCTTATTAATAGCATTTATAATTTCACAGTTTAAGACAAGTTTGTAAATTTTCTGTGATCCAATGTGTAATTATTGAAAATCTGAAACCCTGAAAAGGGATTGATTGATGAGACAAAGGAGTGAAAAAATGAGAAACTGAGGATAATCTTCCCAGTATCTGGGAAAGGGAGGAGAAAGATCTGTGTCTTTCTGGAGGAATAGGAGGTGTTCACTGCGCCACCCTTCAGAAAGTGAATGTATGCCTTTTGTGGTGTGTATTGACTTTCAGGTCTGATCCCTATTATGGCTCAGCAAAATGAACTACAGATTGGGATTGCAGGACAGGAGGTCACCCTGAACTGCAGAGGCATAAGTCGTGACACAGAAGTGACCTGGAAGCACTACAAGCTTGTTATAATAAGGTTGCTTAAACATAACTCTTTGAAAGGTAAGAATTCCAATTCATCACTCCTTCTCCCCAGTATATGGCTGAGAAACCTCTTCCCTCCTAACCAAGCTTATTTTTTCAAAAGGCAAAGCTACGATGATTGATCGATCTGAAGTCAACCCCAACAGTAAACACCTGAAAGTGTCAGACTTAAGGCTCTCTGATGCTGGCATCTACACCTGTGAATATGGCTCTCACACAGTCAGTATCTCACTGCATGTCTTTAAATGTGAGTGATTACAGGGCTTTTATCCATGAGGAGGTGAGGGGGGAGGAGATTATAGAGCTTAGAGGGACATCACTGCTGGGATTCTTTATCCAGCTGCCATTTCTTCTGGCCTGGGCTGTCATAGTTCGTTTCTCCTCCATCTCCAGGGCACAAAGTCTCCATATTCTCTTTGCTGTGACACCTCTGTGTCCCTCTCTCGCAGGATGAGGAGCTGACTTACTGGCTGCACCTTTTCTCTTTACAGTGATGATCTCTTTCGATGGGCTCTTCCTGCCAAATGAAGTCCCTGAGCTGACTTTAATGCAAAATTCATCCCATCTTCTACCTGATCTCAACATCACACTGTTTAACAGTGACAATAACAGAGTAAGACCGAAACACCTACAAAAGATTGAACAAACATACATACTGAAGTTAAAGCAACTGGAGGCAATGGACAGCGGGACCTGGACGTGTCATGTCCATTCAGACTCTCCATTGATTAATCAGAACATCGCCTTTGATGTGAAGGTATTAGGTATGCAACAACAAAACTGCAACTCAAGCACAGGCTCAGGAACCAGTGCTCCCTCCAGCTCATGAGCTGAGCTTTTACTTTGCAGCATCCCAAGCAATGGAGCTCCAGGGTCAATTTCCCAGGGCTTCCAACAGTGCAGCTTGGGGTTTGCTCTGCTGCCTGAGCTGTGTCTCACACTTGCTTCCATTTTCCGCTCCAAACTTGCCCAAATAGATCCCACTGTCCTTGGGATCTGTTCTTCTCAGCTCTGGTGAGCTCGGGATATTTGGCTCTTTAAATCTGTCCTCAGACACTAAGCGTTTATCCTTCCTGGGGTATCTTGTGGCTTTTCTCCAAGTCATCTTTCAACTGAACACAGTGTGCATCTCTCCAGATCAAGGGTGGACATGGGGAAGTGTAGCCATGGCTTTCTCTGTCTCCATATTCCTTGTCTCTTCTGAATTCAGGTTTTCAGAATCCAGACTTGGAAAGAAAGTATGTAACTGTTGATAGGACTGCCATCTTGTCATGGCATCTGAACTTCCAGAAGATAAAATGGAAAGAAGGTTTCACAGGACAACTGAATTGGAAACAACAGGAAAGTGCAACTGCTCATGAGCTACTGGAATTCAATGTCACAGCACGGGGAAAGCAGCATGAGACCAAAAAATGCAGCCACTTTCAGTTTCAGATACCTAAAAGCAAACCTGAAAGCACCATAGCAGTGAAACTCCCCAAAGTTCATTTCAACCACTCTGGGCAGTACCAGTGCCAGCTGGTGTACAACAGAAGACAAGTGCAGAGCACGATAGAGCTGGTGGTAATGAAAGGTGAGAGAAAGAGACATAGGTCAAGAGATGAAGAGCTGCAGAAATCTGGAAGCCACAAGAGTATGGATGGACCCATCTTCCCATCCTCTCGCTCACATGTCTTTTTCTTACCTTTACAGTCTCAGCTAACCCTGTTGGACCACTCCCCAGAGGGGCTGAGGTGACCCTGATCTGCCAGGTCTCTAGTCCACTGCCATCCAACACCCATTTGTGCTGGGAACGTGTGAATGGGACTCATACGGACATCAAGAAATCAAAGCAGCATGAAGCAAAGGTGGAGGTGAACGTCAGTGCTGCAGGGCTGTGGAACTGTCACCTCATAGAAGGCAATGACAGGAAGATCAGCCTTAATTACACTGTGGGTATGGAAATTAGCATCACATCCCTGCCTCTGCCCAAAAGCCTTAAAATTATCTTTGTTTCTGTCTCTGAATACTTCTCTCCTTCCACAGAGGAAGCTCCTGTCTGGATTAGCTATGTGGTAACTGGAGCAACTATTGGAGGCAGTGTGTTGGCATTTGGCCTTGCGTGCTTGTGCATCATCAGCGGTATAAGCTGGCAGCGAAGAAGGGTGAGTGCCCTGGTCCCTGTGAAAAATGAAGAGATGACAGTCTCCTCAAACCATAGGAGGAGTCTGATTTTCTGTCTGAGTGCAGGCCAGAACAGAAAAAGGGTTAATTCTTAGACTCAGAGCAAACGGTTAGAGATAGACAGTCTGTAGATGTCAGACTGTACTTTACTACCACTTCAGAGGAAAGCATTTGAAGCATAAAAATATCCAATTGTTATTTATCCCTTCTCTCCTGGCAGCAACGGGCAAAAAGGATGGTACGAGCAAGACAATACTTGCTGGAAAACAAGACATGTCAGTGTCAACAGTAAGTGACAATGAGGGCACCTGGAATGGGCACAGACTCTGGTTTCAAGACAGGGAAGCTGGATGGTTGAGCGGGGAGAAATGGAGTTTGAGCCTGCTTGGTGCTACAGTACAGCTGCATTTCAGTATTTCCAGCTCTTACTCTCATTAAGTCATGTTTAAGAATTATGAGCTATGTTTAATGAATTTCCTGTTATGTCCCAAACCCATAGAAGCACTGTGCTGGGAAACTTTTGAGCAGAGAGGTTTCACTTGAATTACCCTGATGTTTAGAGATGTTAGTCAAACCTGGGAGCAGGAGCTCCAGAGTCCTTTGATAGGTTCCACAGTTGATCTGGGACCTGGATATTGGGGTTGTAGAGGGGGAAGGTACACAACCAAGCTCAAGGACAGTGGCAAACTGTGATAGTTTCACCTTTTTGTGGTTTTTTTTTTTCACTGTCTCTGAGAATTCAGTGAGAATGCTTATTGGCAAATACTACTTCCCAGCTGAGATGTATATGCAGAGTTGGTTAGCATAACGTGTGTCAAAGAATTCATGTCATTTTCAACTACTTTTTATCAAGGTTAAAAAATAATCCCCATAAGGAGAGGACAAAGCCCATACAACTACATAAAAAACTGGATAAATCTGTGCAATATAAGTGCTGATACAGTTGTTCTTTAATGCTCTTTGCTAAGTAAGCAGCCTAATGTAACTGAAACCTAAACCACAGCCGTGCGGATGCACAAGTAGCTGTTTGCATCCTCAGCTACAGAGGCAGGCAGTCATTCTCTACACTAAGCAAAAAAGTAGGGGGCTGGCTGGCTTTGAGGTATCTGAGTGAAGCCTTTCACATTTAAAATAGTGGTACTCACGTAATACTTTCCTCTTGCAGCCGGCTGAATAAGTAGTATTGCAGCACTGGAGCTGGAAGCACTGATGAAGTCTCTGCCTGTACCTAAGCACACGCCAGCCCATAGTGCTCTGTGAATCCCTTCCTCCTGTTTTCATGCAATCCTTTATTATTTCATCATCAGTCTAATGCCGTGGAAGGATGTCCTTCATCATTCTCCCAGTCTATTGTCATGGAGGGATGTTGTCTGGCTAGGAGCTGATGGACAAGACAAGAAACCCTTCAGGGTTATGATTGATCCCCAGTTTTATAATGAGAGACACTGAATAGAAGATGTATATATACACACACATATATATGTATATGCACTTGTATTTTGCTCATGCACTTAATTTGACCTTCTTGTGGAACCGATTTTATGAGCTTCTTTTATCCGCCTGAGCTACAATAAATTACTTTGGGGTTGGGTTGGGTTTTTTTTTTTGCAAGCTGGATCAATTTTTTTTCTGAGGCACTCTCATCAGGTTCGAATTCACATTTCTCCCTTTCCTGCTACAGTGTGGAATCTTGATCCTCGCTATCTCCCACCTCCCTGGCTGCCATGAGCCTGCCTTAACGCAGCAGCCCTTTGCTCTACCTGAAACCTGTCCATCCTCATTTGTCTTTCCTGGACAGTTTGAGCCCTACAGTGCTCCCCAGCCCCATCCCTCAGCCTGTAATCTTCCCCTCTCCCACAACAAACGAACGCGTAAGTGAAAACACCACGAGCAGTGGAATAATTCAGGACTAATTTTGTTGGGAAAGCAGTTCAGAATACCAATAGCTTCTAGAAATTAGAGCCTGAAGAAGTTGTGAATGTTGATCTAGAAGGCAAGCTTGGGAAGGGAGTGACAAAGTCATTTCACAGGAGAACAAACCAGCCTCAGACTGCCGAAGCCTGCAGAGCGCAGAGAAGAGATGCTTCTGAGAAAGCCACCAAAAGTGGCTCCTTGTTGGCTCAAGGAGATGAGAAGAGGAGTGAAAAGTCCAGGAAATTTAGGATGGAAGTAAAAGCTTGTTGCAGGGATACCAGAATGTCCTGAAAGAAAAATACTGTTAAAATATGTACACAGAAGCCTTGTGTTTATGTAAGTTTTTCTGCTGTCTGCTAGCAACGGCTCAAAAAAAGCCTTGAGGTCCTACATCTGTCACTGGCTGCGGTCCAGGTTTGTTTGTTTGCAGTGGGCTTGCTGGGGAGAAGCAGAGGGGGGCACTGGGCTGTGGGAAGGGCTCCCTGTGGTGGAGACCCCCTCGCAGGATGCCCGGTGCTGGAGAAAGGTGTTTCTCTGTCGCAGTCACATCAGCATCGTGCCGTTATTGACAGTGAAAAGACAGGTGGCAACAACGGCAGAGACAACACCTGTGAGCTGGGGGAAATCTTCACCCCACATACAACCCTGTCCCGCCCCTGGAGTGGGGACACAGCCCCAGGCAGCTGTGGCAGCAGGTGTGGGCCACATCAGGGTCATGCCTGTGCCTCCACCATCATCCTCACACAAACAGGAGTGACAAAGTATCATGCTAATGTAATTTTCCTTCCCATAGCTTGTGCTTGTGCACAAAAAACTACATTAATTTTGGAAAAGCCTTGGTCCATACCCCGGTGCACACAGTCACGCCTCCTGCTCCTATCCTGCCCCTCAGCTGCCAGCGTAACTTGGGAGCTCGTTGAGGCCCATCCAAGGCATCATCAGGGCTTAAGGAGAGGTCAGTTTTGGGAGCTGTATGGGAGAAAATGAGCATGGAGTCAGTGGTGGTCGATATAACAATCAAGACAAAGTGATTGGCATAGTCCCCTCAACCAAAACCAACCCTTACGCCTGCAGTCCAGACCCGTCTCCTTAAATAACTGCTAGAGTACCCAAGTCCGCTCCTCTTTGCACTCACACAGGTGTCCAGAGCAGAGGGATTATCCTGTACCACCTGATCCCTGGGTGGGACGAAGCAACACACTGGGTGAGCGTCCATCATGAGCTTCTCCAGTACTGCAGCCATCTCCAGCAGTTCAGATGCTCACTCGAGACTCTGGCAGCTGAACCAACCACTTCTGTACCTAAAAACATAAGCTTTGACTTTTTCAGCGAGAGGATCAGCCTGACCAAAAAAGACTAAGCTAATAGGGCTTACCTGGCCTCCAGCACAGGGTCCATCAAACCTGGCCTGTCCAGAATGAAAAGCATGGGTAGCAGAGAATGCCCGCACTGGTGGCTTGGAGAGCACGGAGGTGCCCGTGCTGCCTAAGAGCGCTGCCCGCAGCTGTTGGAGCCAGGAAGCAGCATGCCTGCCCCACCACAGCCCTGATCTCACACTCAGACAGCAGTGCGATCTCCAAGCCAGGCTGGCCTTCTCATGTGGACACACGACCCTTAGCTCAGCAACCCCAAGTCTGCTCTCTTCCAAGGGCTGGAAGAGGCGTGTTGAGTCTCCACAAGCAACCAAAGCCTGTGTCCCCACTCACAGCTGGGGAACGACCTGCAAAGCGCAGTCAGGCTCACACCCCTGCCACCTATGCAGAAGGTTCCTCCACCCGTTTCCTGGTGGCCTGGCTGGCGTTACAGTGGACCTGATAGGACCACTGGGATGCCTGTAAGTGCACAGATGCACTGCTTCCAGTTCTCCCATCTAGATGGGTGTAACAAGAACAATAAGCCTTCCTCAACACTGCACATTTCCTCAGTAGGTCTCCTGATCTCAGCAGTTGTGACCCTGCCCTACTCTACTTGAAACTCAGCTGCAAGCACAAACCACTCCGGGCTCCGATCTCATAAATCTCTTTTTTTGGCAGCTCTCCTGTCTGTATCTTTTCACATGATGACCTTCTTTGTTCCCTAGATGCACAGACTGCCTTGATTGAGAGAAAAGTCATCCACAGAGTAAGTCCTAGATGGGCTTTGCTTTCCATTTGAGTGCAATCCAAAAAGCTTCAGTGTGGGCTTCAGGGCAGTGTGGAGGTGGAGGTTCAGATCAGATAAGAAGCAGCTTGCACAAAACATGTGTCGATGTAGATGTACCTGAAAAATCCCCAGCTGGAGTGGACTGCAGTAACATCTTGCCCAGGTCAAGACTGCGGTAATGCAACAGCATGCTCCCTTTCTGACACAACACCCTGTCTTCACAGCCTGAGCAGCAGATAACACTGTGGCAACAGTGCTCCTACATGGCATTGAAGACAGAGATGAGAAGCCAGGTGTCCCTATCAGATGACTTTTGCATGGTCCCTTCATTGTGGCATCTCAGGGCTTTACAGGCTGTGTTGCATGTATCCTGGTCCTCCTTCTCAAGAGGCATTGAGGACTTCTCCCTTTGCTAGGTGTAACAAGGGTGTACCTACACTATGCAATGGAATAATGCCTCTGCAGGATGCAAACTACAGTGATGTACAACTCTAGAAAGCAGCAAACACAATGACAGACATATTGTATCATGTGGTGACAGCTCGTCAGAGTAGCCCTGAGATGATGGCAGGACTCACAAAGGCATACACAGCGATACTTACAAAATAACAGTGGCAACCAGAGCTCGGTGCAGTGATGTGGAAACATCACGGAAAGCAAGAATTTAGAAAAAGCTGAGAATTGCTGGGTTTCCCTAATGTGCTAGTCTTTCTGGTACTACTGTTCCCATGTTTCTGGGCTGCAGAAGGAAAAAAGTATATGCTTCTGTCCTTTGGACCCTCTTCCAATGCACGGTCCCCTGTCAGGACCCACAGAACTGCTTGCTCCAGCAGAGGAAGGGGCTTGAAGGCAGCTGAGGCTATACTGCCCTGTCCAGTTCTGCTGAACCAGAAACATGTGGGCTGAAATAACTCCAGCCCATAGCCCTACCTCCCCAAGCCCCTCCTGCTTCCCAGTTTATTTCTGCCCTCTGAGTGCAATGCGAGGCGGTGATCTGGTGGATGCTGTCAGCCCGGATCTGCCGAGGCAGTCCATGTGACTCACGCTCCCCGCGGGCTCTGCAGCAAAGCATTCGCGTTCCTCAGCCTTCAGAGCCAAATGACCCTGTGTGCTTCTTCGCATGTTCCCAAGATCTAGAAGGGAGGAACCTATGCACTTCAACCTCTTCTAATTTCTTTTTATCTCAGAGGGAGAAAAAAAAGAACATTTTTCAGCATCCATTTGAGTGGCTCATCAGCCTAATGCAGCTGCAGAGACAGAGTAGCTTCCATTTGCCTTTCTCAGAGGTGAGGGTAGAGTCAGAGTATGAGATCGTTGCAGGTGCTCTGCTCTGTATTGGTTCCTTTCTGAGTGTATTCCCAAGTGCATGTTTACTAGGAAGGACCCTAAGGTTCGTTAGTGTGCTCACATCTCAGCAACACCTCCAAACCACGGCAGGCTGCCTTCGCCTCCTGTGTGTCAGCATCCTTCCCCGGCATCCCTCCTGAAAAGGTCTTTGGCTCTCCTCCTGTTCATTTTCTAGCCAGCTTGGCCAGGCCTTAAAAGTGCTTCCAGATTTGGAGAATCAGAGAACAGCAGAATAAGGTGTGGTGGCAGAGACTGCCTCGCTGGCAGGGAATCAGAAGGGAAGAGAGGAGAAACCCCAGCTTCTCAACGCTTCAGCACCAGCTGGCTGGTGTCAAAGTTCCTGTTTCAGGCTCTGGTACTGGGAAGTCCCTGCTCTGAGCTTGTCTGCCTGCTGTACCCAGAGGTGGCTGGGCAGAGGTGAGGTCCTGGAGATGAACAGCAATAACAGTGACGCTGGCTTTGCGCGGACCGTGGTTCCGGAGGGGCCACCACACCAGCTGGAACAAGGAGGGGAGCCAGAGAGCTTCCCTGGCATCGGCCAGCTGCATCCAGCACGTCAGTAGTGCTCCTGAAATCCCAGATTATTTTTGAACTAAGAAAAGGTTGTTCTGGTCTTGAGAAAGCTCAGATATACCTAGACAAGCTAGGGGAACAGGTGGCAAAATGAAAATTGCAATTCCGTGTTACAAATACAAAGAAGAGAAACCATTTCAGCACCTACCAGATGTCGTAGGTGCCCTGATTAATGATTCAAGAGCTCTTAATTATCCTTTCTGTGTATGAGAACAAACAAGTAAGTGTTCAGTAATTTTGGAAAGTGACATGATTAAATTCTGAAATGACATTTTTACATTCTTTACAGACTGGAACTCACTGCGCTGGGATACCAGTGAGGCCACAAGGGCAAAAGGGATGAAAAAAGAGTCAGTAACATACAGAAGAGAAGAAAACACATATCATTACACTGGGCAGGTAGGGGGGTGGGGGAAGGTGGACGATATATACACCTCTGCCAAATGGCATGCAGCATCATAATGACCATATATTTGACAAGGCTACCCTTGGTAGCCCCTGGTACTTCCTTTTCTCAAGGAAAAGATCATACACAAATATTTATGTATGTTACAGAGGAAAAAAATCTTTTAGAAGGTGCCCAGCTTCATAAGGAAAAACATTCAGCTGTAAACAAGCATCCACAAGTTCAAATCCCAGTTCTTACATTGCAAGCCCTTACTATTTCTGTGTAGCTCACGCGTCTGTCCCTTGATGTGAGCTATTATCACTTGCCCATTTTGCAGATGAATTATCTGAGAAATCTCACTAAATCTTTCCATACGGCGCTAGAAATAGAATCTAAGGTTTGGATATGACAAATCCACATTGTAGTCACTGTCTTTTCTGAAGGAATATGCTAGCGCGTCTGCTTGGCTGGATTCTCGTTAGCCATTAACCACACCCTGCTCAGAGAGCCAGAAAGTATGCTAGGAAATCTGCTTGGAAGCACACCAGTGTAGCCTCACAAGACGCTGTGTAAGCCATGTTGGGGCTCTGAGGGTGGACTTAATTGCACCCATGATCTGCGAGAAACATGTGTGAAACCCCCCTTGGTTGCTATCAAAATCCCAAGTAAGAGCTGCAAACCATCAAAGCCCAGTGAAGCGAACTTGGCTATTCTGTTAATGCTTTTGCTTTTATGCTTCTGGTGTTTGTTTCTTGGTTAATGAGCTCAGTTCCCTTCAGAATCCAGGGCACCTCTGCGAAGAGCATTTCCTAGGACCTGCAGAGCCACTGTCCAGAAATAACTGATCTTTATGCAATGAACTTTCCAGAAAACATTTCTTACCCTGACATTGTAACAGTGGTGTTTCTTTGGGCCTGGATGCCTTCTAATGAGCTACTGAGCTTTTAGACAGCAGATCACCGGTCAGAGTCCAGCTTTGCTCTGTAGGAATCAAAAATCGCTGACAGCTCTGTGACTCCTTCTAGGAGATGAGTCGGGGGGGCGGGGGAGTCTCACATCTAGCCTGAACTTCCTAGATACACAAGGAATCTTACAGTGTGGGGTTTCAGGATTTCCAGATCCAAGCATTGGTGCTCCTTTGCATGTGAATTGTCAATAACATAGCACATACACAGTTGCTACCCACCTCTTATCAAACCCAGTGAAACCAGGTGTCTGGAAATCCTGGGCAAATAAAGAGAGTCTCTGAAATCCATTTAGATGAGATGGATGGATGGACGAGCATCTGCTCGGGAGTATGACAGCTCTAGGGTAAATGCTCTTCTCCTTCCCACAGAGTTGATTCCACTTCACAGTAAGTCTTCAGCTTTGTGCTTGCACTCAAACTAAGAACCCAGACACAACTGCAAACACAAGAAGCCCCCTTGAGATAGGAGGACCTGTCCCCATTCTGCTTTGCTCACCAGTCTCTGTCAGGTGCAGCCCAAGCCACGAAGAGAGGCTGGGCTGCAGGATGTCCCTACCCAAGCAGAGCTGAAGCAGGCAGGCAGCGCAGAACGTGCCGGAAGCTTGGTTTGCCGTTTCCCTGAGATGACAAGAGGATCTATTCACCCACGCAGGCAGGCTAACAACTCGCACTAAGGAGACTCAACTTCTGAATCAGAAGAGGATGGTAATGTGGAAGTTATCACATTGAGTAATTCACACAAATGACACAACTGGAGTTGCACAAATGTTTACATTTGTGGATACAGACCTTCTCACTTCAAGGCATAAATCTCCTGCAAATGACAGGAGCTGAAAAGAAATGACTGAGGGGGGCCATAATTGTCCCTTCTCATGTCTCTGGCTCCTGCTGCCGCTGGGCTGGCCACAGAGATGAACCATCTCGGGGCTGCTCCACTGTGGCAGTTCCTGCATGCCAAAGAATAGCCGGAGCACAGCAGCAGCATTGCCACATGCCTTCCTCAAAAATACCTCTTATCCCCTACCTGACGCAAAGCTGGATCTATTCCAGCGGTTCCTGGTTTGACTCCCTATCTCTAAAACAGGCCGCAGCCACAACGGCCAGTGCAATGCAAACAGGTCTTGTCCCAGAGGTGATCTTGTTCATACCTCTGGAACTGCCTTTGCTGCTGCCCCGGGCCTGATGACCAGCAGTACCTCCTGCTTTCTTACTCAGGAGTCTCTCCTTCTGCTGACCCTACAAACCTCAGATGAAATTCCGTAGTATCCAAGGCACTTGGGGATCACCTTGGCCAATATTTAGAATGAGGCATGAAATCTCCCCTGTCAGAGGGGGTGATAAAGCTGAGCAGACCCTGGATCTGTAGGGTCAGGTCCACTTTAGCCAACAGGGTGATGCAGCAGGAGCAGATCTGTAGAGGAAGACAGCTGATACTGAGGATTTAGCGGGCACGCTGTAAGTGTCTGAGGGCTTACTTCAGTCTATCCGTAGCCCAAAGCAAAGCTGAATTCTCATAGTCCTCAGAGCACATTCGTTGCACATCTTGCAGGTTCCTTTCACCTAAATTGTTCATGTTCTCCTGATCCAAACTGAGGTGCGAATGCAGCTGCAGCCTAACTGTCCAGAAACACGGACTCCCACCCCGTCCCACCCCAGGTCTAACGGAGGAAAGGAGATTTTGAGAGACGTCAGCTCCTAAAAGGAAGGACAAGGAAGGTGTTGGTGCATTCACTTCAGTAGCAAGACAGTAACTGAGGGAATCGAGACGTCCATTGTCTTGTGAAGTCAGGATTGCCCTCACCGAGGTGACGCAGCTGGGCAGGTGAGCTCTACCCTTCTGACACGACCAACCCATTCCTCTGAGCATCACTGCCCCCCTATCTCCTTCCTTCCCTTCCCCTTTCCCCGCTTGTGGGGCCGAGCTGCTGGCTGGTGACGGAAGAGGATGGAAGAGGCCACCACAGCAACTGAGCAAACCCACTCAGCTCCGCTGCCGGGGCTCTGGCTGGGCAGCAGGCATCCTGGGCACCATTCGGTCGCAGGCCCCTCTTGTCAGCGCTAGCTCTTCGCCTTTCCCCTCACGCCGGCACCCATCCTCCCGACGTCTCTTGGGGTGCCTCTTCATAAACCTCGTTTTTTAGGGACGGGAGCGCGGCACCTTCTCCTCCTGCCACTCGTGTTGCTGGGGCAGGAGGGATGCACTGCGGGGCGGGCAGCCGGCCGCGGCCCCGCAGCACCAGCAGCAGCCCCTTGTCGCCGGGCCCGGGCCAGGACCGGCTCCGGGAGCCGCGCCTCCCCCGGCACCGGGCGGGCTGCCCCGCCACCCCGTGCCCGCCGGGACCGCCGCCACGGGAGGGGCCGGGGCCGGGGCCGGGGCCGGGGCGGCGGCTCCCGCGCCCGTCCGTCCGGCCCGCCCCCTTGGCTGCTCGGCCGTGCGGCGCTCCCGCCGCCGTCTCCCGCCGGCGCTCCCCGCCCCTCGCCCCTCGCCGTCGCCCCGCCTGGCGGATGGCCGGAGCGCGGGGCCGGGGCGGCTGCCTGCGGCGTCCGCTGCGGCGGCCGGGGGCCGGGGGCCGGCACAGCCGGGCGGAGGCGCGCACGGCCGCGCGGGGCGCCCGTCGCCATGGCAGCGCTTGCTCCGGCGAGAGGTAAGATGGGTCCCTCCGGCCCCCGCCGCCGCCGCCGCCGCCGCGATCGGCCCCCGCCGCCGCCGCCGCCGCCGCCGCCGGCCCCCGCTCCGCTCCGCT